>JASCZW010006014.1:0-133489 GCA_034211315.2 Aedes japonicus | reverse complement strand
GGGGAAGTGAAATACGAAGTGCCTGGCCAGTCGTTGCCATCCAGGGTGAGATAGGTCTCGTCTTCCATCACCACCACCACGTCGCGGGAAAATCGAGTTGTCCATCTTGACCAGTTAACCGTCATTGCCTGCAGTTCCGAAACCAGTGGACGCGACTTTCGATTCCTGACATGTATGTTCATGTTCGCCAGGTACTTTTTCACTATTTGGCTGGTTGAACCGACCTCCGGGCCAAGCGCACGCAGCGATGTAGTCACTCTTCCTTTTCAGCAACCTTTGGAGCTTCTTGTTGCTCAGGGTCGTCGGCCGTCTAGAACCAGTCTTTCTTCCGATGCTCTGACTGTTGTCTATTAGTGCCAAAATGCTGTAGATACCGGAACGGGCGTATCCGGCGTCCACAAAATGCCACACGATGTCCGTTTTCGACACGGCGGGATGCCGTTCTTTGAACGCGCACACTTCTGAACGGAGTTGATTCACTGTTTTTGCCATGACGGTTAGAGTTCGACTGATTGAGCTGTCAAATTTTGTCTGCTGACTCATGGGTTACTATGATTGAAGCAGCATGGGTAGTTTCCTCAGTGCGGGTGAAGAAAACTACGCTGGTTTCTGCTATGATTGAAGGTAATTAAATTGTAAATTGAGTTGATTGTAACGAAACAATTGATCATCCTTTCACCCAAGAAGCAAAGAACGGTCGAAAATGGTTGCAGCAACTTGAATGTGACCTCTATGAGTCATAATGCAGTCACCTAAACTGGTTCATTACAAGCGTGCTACTTAAAGGGCGGACACGAAATTATTGCGCATAACAAGGCATAACTTTTTTACCATTGGGTAAAAATCAAACAAATTTTGCACACTTTCTCATTGATGTGTATTGTTTACATGCTGTCGAAGTCGTGTTTTTCGATTCAACGAAAATGGAGGTAAACAAACGCGAGTCGAGAGAACAAATTCTTTCCAAACACCTGGAATTTCCTGACCTGTCGCACCGGCAGTTGGGAAAAATGTTGAACATTCACCATTCAACCGTCTCCAGAGTGTTGAAGCGGCTCCAGGAGCGGTTGACGTTGGACCACGGCAAAGCAGCTGGAAGAAAACCGGGACCGGAGAACAAAAAGACGGAGGGAAATGTGAAGCGGATGATTAAAGCAAATCCCAACGTCTCAAGCCGTGATTTGGCTAAAAAGGATCGGCATGTCGCAGAGCTATGTCCAGAATGCAAAGAAGAGAGCTGGACTACATACATACAAGGTACAGAACTTCCCAAACCGCGATGAGCGGCAACAATCGACTGCTAAAACTCGGGCACGGAAGCTCTACGAGAAGATGCTGACAAAATATGGCTGCTGTGTGATGGACGACGAAACGTATATAAAAGCCGATTTTAAGCAAATTCCGGGGTTGGAGTTTTTCACCGAGAAGAGCAAGTTCTATGTGGACGACAAATTTAAGAAGAAGAAAATGTCGAAGTTCGCCTCCAAATATCTCATTTGGCAGGCCATCTGCTCTTGCGACCTGAGGAGTGAGCCTTTCGTGACAAAGGGCACAGTAAATGGCGAGATCTACAAATCTGAGTGCCTCGAGAAGCGCCTTTTGCCGTTCTTGCAGCAGCACGACAAAGCTCCGCTATTTTGGCCAGATTTGGCATCATGCCACTATTCTAAAAGTGTCCTGGAGTGGTATGAGGCCAATTCTGTCCATTTTGTTCCAAAGGACATGAATCCGCCAAACTGTCCGGAGCTGCGCCCGGTGGAGCAGTACTGGGCAATGATGAAGCGGGAACTTCGGAAGAGCAAGAAGACAGTCAAAGACGAGAAGGACATGTTAAGAAAATGGAAAAAAACTGAGAAACTGGTACCGGATGACACTGTAAAGACTTTGATGGAGGGCATCAAGCGAAAATGCGTTCAATTTTACACTCAAGGCTCCATCGATTAACTTTTCTTTTGATTTTTGAAGTAAATATATGTATAAAACTACCCTAAAATTTTGGTTTGATTCTAAACATTATAAGAAAATTGGCATGACATTTTCGGTGTCGCAATAATTTCGTGTTCGCCCTTTACAATCAAATGCAATTGGGTTCAATTTTCGATGGGTAATGAAGCGTTTGTTAACAATCAGAGTGAGGAAATTCCTAGAACTCTACTCTTCAAAGCGACTGATCAAGTGCTGTAGTCGTAAGCAATCAGCGAAGCATCGCACTACCACATAAAGGGCGATACGGTCAAAATTTGGTCAATATCAACTTGACGTATTTCTTTCAATTTTGCATTTAAAAAACCTGAACACCCCTCATTTTGAAGGGGTGTGTGTGTAGAATGTTGCTCCTATTTTGATTTTGGAATTCACTCTTCAGTTGTCAAAATGCCGTCCAAGCAAGAAGAGCAGCGTATCAAAATTTTGCTCGCGCATCGCGAAAATCCGAGCTACTCGCACGCAAAGTTGGCAAAATCGCTAAAAGTTGCCAAATCAACCGTTACAAATGTAATTAAAGTGTTTGGGGAACGTTTGTCGACAGCCAGGAAGTCTGGATCGGGGGGAAATCGAAAACCGGAAGCCGCTGAGACGACAAAGAGAGTTGCCGGTAGTTTCAAGCGAAACCCTAACCTATCTCTCCGAGATGCCGCAAATAAGCTGGGTGTATCGTCTACAACCGTGCATCGAGCCAAAAAACGAGCCGGACTATCGACTTACAAGAAGGTAGTGACTCCAAATCGCGATGATAAACAAAACGATCCCGGAGGCTGTACACGACGATGCTGACGAAGTTTGACTGCGTGGTAATGGACGACGAAACCTACGTCAAAGCCGACTTCAAGCAGCTTCCGGGACAGGAGTTTTATACGGCAAAAGGAAGGGGAAAGGTAGCAGATATTTTCAAGCACACGAAACTGTCAAAGTTCGCAAAGAAATATCTGGTTTGACAAGCCATCTGTACCTGTGGCTTGAAAAGCAGCATTTTCATAGTTTCCGGGACTGTCAACCAAGAAATTTACGTGAAAGAGTGTTTGAATAAACGTTTGCTGCCTTTCCTGAAGAAACACGGTTGTTCCGTACAGTTTTGGCCGGATTTGGCATCTTGCCATTACGGTAACAAGGCCATGGAGTGGTACGCCGCCAACAACGTGCAGGTGGTTCCCAAGGACAAGAACCCTCCCAACACGCCAGAGCTCCGCCCAATTGAGAAATACTGGGCTATTGTCAAGCGGAACCTAAAGAAGTCCAAAAAAACTGCTAAGGACGAGCAGCAGTTCAAGGCAAACTGGCTTTCTGCGGCGAAGAAGGTGGACAAGGTGGCTGTACAAAATCTGATGGCAGGGGTCAAGCGTAAGGCCCGGCAATTCGGATTTGGAATAGCGGAAGCCTAACTGAATATTTTTCCTGAATTTTATACTAATTGAACTTGAAAAAGAAATTTAATTTGATTTTTTAAATAAACGATTTCACCGATTTACACGCGTTTTCCCTTGACCAAATTTTGACCGTATCACCCTTTACTTTTTCACATCGTCTGCATCGAACGACCTGCAGTAAGGTGGAAGTATCAGTCCAACCTCGTTGATGAAAATTGAGAACAGCAGTGGTCCCAAGTTGCTGCCTTGAAGTACGCCCGACATATTTGTAAAGTAGTTCGATTGAGCTGAGCCGATCTTCACACAAAGTATCCTGTCCATTAGGTAAGATTTAAACCAACAAACTAAGTTATATGAAACACCAAGTTTGTCTAGCTTTGCCAAAATTATAGTATAGTCGACCCGGTCAAAAGCAGCCTGAAGATCCTTGTCTACAACGTCGACTTGAGATCTAGCTGATAAGATGGGTAATAGTCGACCGACCTGTCATGACCTCATGCTGATCTTTGCTCAGGTAATGATTAAAGTGAGGGACTAGTGGATCCATAACAACCAATTCGGCTAGTCATTTGTGAGCAATCGTAATTGAAGAAGCTTAGTGTCGTTTACATATAACCGAGGTATACCAGTATGTCCCTAACACAGATTTCAGTATTGAATAGCAAACCATATTATTATTAGAAGAGTGTATACATATAACGAATGAACCATCACGGTTAGCTTCAGAGGGACAAATGACCGATAGGATTGTTACTCTTGGATCCTCAAGGGACAAACGGTGGCAATCAGCGGAGGGATAGCTGTTAAGCAGTCTGCCAGCAAGAAGGCCAACGGTAGGCAACGAGAAAATAGCCAACGATAAGCCGACTAACAGCTAGACAGCCATCAGGATGAAAGCAAATGAAAAGTCAGCCAGTTGAATAACTTCGAACTTGGATTTGAAGCTAAATGAGTCATTTCAGGGCCAGAGTTCGAATTTGAGTTGAATTTATGGCAAGAAATCCAACAGAAAGTCAGGTAGTCAACGTCAACCATGCGGTTCTACCTTGTGCGCAACCCCACTAATTCCCTTTAGGCAACTTCAATCCAAAATAGAATCTTCTGCTCTGAACAACTCCAATCCCAACCGAAGATTGTTCACCCCTGGGACAGTGCAAACCCGTCCATCATCCAATGTCAGCCAGGTTCCATTAGTGCGCGAGCTTAGCTCCCTGTCCTCAAAGGAAACGGTTCATATTTCAAACCAACGCGAAGTCAGACGCCAGCAGACACCATTTGGCGTAAAATTAGCGCCTCCAGAAGAAGTCGTTCCGGCTGGGCGTTCAACGACTCCTTGCGGTTGACTCGCAATTCTGCGCCATATTTGCCCGGAGTTGTTGGGTGGTATCTGCCTTCGATCTCCGATGCGGAATTCGCACTAACAAAGGAAACCCTTTCCGGTGGATCCGGGCAGTAGCAGCAGCGAAATTCGACGAGCAATTATAAACAATCCATCACTCATCGCGCTCCGAGGGGAAAACATTTCCCATCGACAAGGCGCAAGATCATCTCTAACCACGGATCACGATGCACCGAACAAGGGGACCAGATTGCATCGCCTTTTCGCCGCCATCGAGCGCTATTAGACGAATCGGGTTTTTATCGACTCCTGAAATGTGGACGTAGACGTTGCTTCCCGGGCGATATGTGTGATTGATGTTAATTATAAATCTTCAATCCGAGTAGTAGCTCTTTTTACAACCCCGGCGGAGGCAGCTGCCGTTTCATTCCAAGATCTCACCCAGATTAAAGAGCACATGCGATACAACATACCTGCCTGCCGGACCGCGGGAACGGCATCGGGTGGAAACGGTGGAAAAACATGCACTTTATTAAGGAAATTATTTCCAATTTGATTGATCCTAATCAATTAGCAATTTCTTGCGAGTTTTTCGAGATTAATTAAATTTTTCGAAATTGCCCGGCCACCGCGCACCGCCGCCGGCCGACTGAAGAATGCTGAAGACGAGAAGAGGATCGGACAACGAGAGTCGAGAGTGCCGCGATATCATCATGTAATAGCCGAGGAGCCCGAGATCGAGATTGATGAGATCCAAACAAAAAAGCTCCGAAAAATTGCGATAATTGAAAAATTGTTTATCGGATTCACAAAAACAGTGCAAGGTGCGGTGAGGTGAGGTGAGGTGGCTCCAAGAAATCACCTTCGTTTTCGAAAGTGTTATTATCAAATCGCACGAGTATAAGTTTCCTAACTTTCCACCTCGAAATGGGGGGAAAAACTCGATTACACCATCCCATTCGGTTCGAGTCTGTCTAGGCCACTGTGAGTGAGGTGGGTTTCGATGTTAATCGGAAAATTATTTTGGTCCAAATAATTATAAAGATATTTTTCTGATTGCCTTCTTCTTCTTCGTTGCCGGCACAGATGTTGGACGCGCGTGAGCGCGCAACTCTTGACCATGAGAAGCGCTACGGTTTAATCAAAAATCAATCTAATTTGGCAGAGTTTGCATAACACCCAACGGGTTGGAATTTTTCTTTATTATTTGTTCGATTTGCCTTCAATGCAATTATTTGCATCGGTGATTTTCTTCTCTGATTGTGCATTTCTTTCGAGCGGGGGGAGCGCAATTTTCATCAGGCACACGTTCACGGCCTTGAAGGCCACCGGGCGGGCGTCGTAACCAATGATGCGAAATTCCACCGTGTCGGTTTCGATCCAGGCCATCCGAAAACGACCACAACAGAAGAAACGAAACGAAAAAAACATTATGCTCAAGCCAAGTTCAAACCTGATTTGCGCAAGATCAGTGTGGCAAGAGCGCAGAAGGCAGAACCTGTTCCGGCCGAGACCCCGGGAGCTTTTTGTCATCAATTAGTCCTCCCTTTTTGCGCCTTGCCAATACAAAACAGCCGACCGACCGACCGGACCGAGACACCGAGGGTCGCCGAGCGAATGAAGATTCAACCAGGTGCAAGATTTATGTACCTTAATGGAAATAAGGTGTTAATTAGTAATTAATTACACTAGTTACACACATCATGTCCGCGCCCCCTTTTTTCTTCTTCCCTCGGAGAATTTTTTTCTCTTTATCTGCCAACAAAAGCATGCGAGTGTCATGCAGGCAGCATTTATGTTGTTGGTTGTTCTTGCTGTTTAGAGAGCAGAGAACATGCAACGAAAGCGGCAACATCACCGGAAAACATTAAGGAATTGCAGAAAGCTCGGCATGGGCGAGATGAGGTGAGGTGGGCGGGGCGGTAAAAACAGAACTTGCAAATGATCCGCCCCGTGCCGGCGGGTGAGCCCTAGTAGCTGCTGACGGAACTGACGCTGTTGAAAGGGAAATGTGATAAATGTTGGATCACATTAGCGTGATTCAACGCACGGCCGACTGTTGTGGGTTAGGGGGGGAATTACGGGAAGTCTGGGAAGGAGTAGGTTTCAGGAAGGCTCTTTAAATAGGGCGTGCCTAACTTAGTATGGTAAAGACACTAACTTTTTGAGAGAAATTTGGCAAAGTTCAGTATACTGCAACCTACCTCTCGGCACATGAAGCCGTTGGATCGTTATCGAGAATCATTTTGACTAGGTTATCGTCCGACATTCTTACGACATACCCAGCCCATCGTAGTTGACCAATTTTAGCGGTGATAGCGATTGGAGGTTCTCCCAGCAACTGATGTAGTTCGTGGATCATTCGCCTTCTCCACGTTCCGTCTTCTGTACTCCACTGTAGATCTTCCGTAACTCTTTCCATTCAAAGACATGGTTAAGATGCACTTAAAACTCTTGTACCATCTTGTGCGACTGCAGGAACCTGACGTCGCCGCAAGCTACGCGCAATCGCTCGAAATTGCGCTGCCAGAAGAGGGCCAGCTCGACGAAACCCCTCTCGAGGACTATTGGAACACCTTGAAAACAGCTATCAGCAGCGCAGCGGAGAACGTCTTAGGTTATATGGAACGAAGCCAACAGAACGAGTGGTTCGGAGAGGAATGTCAGCAGGTGTTGAATGAGAAGAACGCAGCGCGGGCACTTATTCTGCGTCAAGCTTCCCGTCATAGTGTGAAACGATACAGACAGAAGCGGCGACAGCAGTCCCAAACTCTTCCGGGAGAAAAAGCGCCGCCAGGAAGAGCATGAGTATGAGGAACTAGAACAGCTGCACCGATCACATGAAACGCGAAAGTTCTACCAGAAACTCAACGCATCACGCAGAGGCTTCGTGCCGCGAGACGAAATGTGTCGGGATAAGGATGAGCGAATCCTGACGGACGATCGTGAGGTGACCGAAAGGTGGAAGCAGCACTTCGATGAACATCTGAATGGAGTACAGGAAGAGGAGCAAGACAGCGATGGAAGAGACGTAGTCCATGCAGTAAGTGACCGAGATGTGCCACAGGTCGGAGGTCTCCGACGATAGGTGATGTTAAGGATGCCATCAAGCAGCTGAAGAACAACAAATCGGTTGGAAGGGATGGAATGGGAGCAGAACTCATCGAGATGTTCCCGGACAAGTTGGCAAATTACCTGCATCGACTGATAGTCAGGATTTGGGATTCCGAACAGCTACCGGAGGAGTGGAAGGATGGGGTTATCTGCCCAATTTACAAGAAAGGCGACAAGCTGGACTGTGAAAACTATCGTGCGATCACACTGTCCTTAATGCCGCCTATAAATTACTATCCCAAATCATCTTCCAGCGACGGTCGCCAATAGCAAATAGATTTGTGGGAAGTTATCAGGCCGGCTTCATCGAAGGACGGTCTACAACGGACCAAATCTTAGATAGATAGAGTCCCAACGCATCATCTATTCATCGACTTCAAAGCCGCATATGATTCAATTAACCGATATGAGCTATGAAAGATCATGGACCAGAACAGCTTTCCGGGGAAGCTGACCCGATTTATCAAGGCTACGATGCACCCAGTGATGTGTGAGGATATCGGGTGGATTATCGGGTTCATTCGAATTCCGCAGGAGGCTTCGTCAAGGTGATGGTTTCTCTTGCCTCCTGTTCAACATTGCTCTTGAAGGTGTTATGCGACTAGCGGCGTTTAACATGCGAGGAATGTTTTCAACAGATCCGGTCAATTTATCTGCTTTGCCGATGGCGTGGATATTGTCGGCAGAACATTTGAGGCGGTGGCAGAGCAGTACACCAGACTAAAGGCGATGAGTTCGAGGTAGTCGATGAATTTGTCTATCTAAATCCTAATAGCCGTAAAATCCGGAGGCGGATTATCAGTGGAAGTCGTGCCTACTATGGGCTCCACTAGCAACTACGGTCAAACAGACTTAGCTCCCGTACGAAGTGCATCCTGTACAAAAACGCTAATAAGACCGCTAATGAGACGTGGACAATGCTTGAAGAGGACTTGCGAGCATTCGGAGTTTTTGAGCGACGGGTGTTAAGAACCATCTTTGGTCAAGTACAGGAGGACGGACTATGGAGGCGAAGGATGAACCACGAGCTCGCGCAACTCGCCGGCGAACCCAATATTCATAAGGTTGCAAAAGCAGGAAGGATACAGTGGGCAGGACATGTTGCGAGAATGCTGGGCAACTATCCTGCAAAAATGGTGTTCGTCGGGAATCCGGTTGGTACAAGACGACGTGGGGCGCAACGAGCAAGATGGTCAGACCATCTGGTGGAGCAAGACCTAGGGGTACATGGTGCCCAAGGGGCTGGAGAGGAGCAGCCACGAACCGGGCATTATGGAGGGATATTGTGTATCAGGCTATGTTATAGTATTGTGACGTTATGCCATGTAAATAAAATAAATAGATGATCAACTTTGTAGTGAGGCGGGCTTCCTTCGAGCTTAGCGTCCTTCGTAGTCCAAAGTAAGCATAATTTGTAGGCATAATGGCGTGTCCCTGTGCTGGTGTCGTTATTGGCGGTCACCAATGAGCCTACGAGTTCATGTCTACCGCCTGGATTTCATCATCATCCATCTGAACAAGTGGTGGAGGCTTACATTGTCGTTTCGTAAGCGTCTTTCCTCTCATTGTATTTTGACAAGCTCAATCCTGCTACGATATTAACGTCGTTGGCGAAACAAAAATTTGGACTCGTGTCTAACCCCGCCGCTTGTTCGAATCACATCCTCCAATGCAATGCTAGATTGCAAACTCGATAATCCATTGCGTTGCTGTGACGCTCTCCGAGATTCAAAGGGGCTCGAGAGTATCCTTGAGACTTGGACGACAATTTGTCTTCGCTGGCCCTGATAGATTCTGTCGTATACTGATTTGAAATCTATGAAAAGATGATGTCTGGGCACTTCATTTCCGCTTGATACTGCCCCCATGAACTCCTTTGGAATTGTTGACAGACGGCGGCATATAATTTGGTAGAGTAACTTGGAGGCGGCGCTCAGCAGTGTCACTGCACGATAATAGCAACAGTTCAGCTTGCCATCCTTTTTATAGATGGGACAGAAGTTTTGCCTGACCAATATCAGTTCTGTGACGATTACCATTGTTGTCAGTTCTGATCAAAACTAAGATAGCATGACTTGGCCTCAAGTAGCAGAGAGTTGTTGAAGGCTCAAATCCTAAACGATCGGAGATATTTGACGGCGATAAATAATTGTAATGAATGGCAACTGGCAAGAGGTCCAAAAACCCCTCAACTAAGTGTTATTTTTATCATGATCTTTGGTGATTCAAACAAATCTAGACTAGGGATCGCTTTAATCTGAAATATTTTTTTCGAAAATTCCATATTTATCTAACATCAAATCATGATCAACACAGTTCATTATTCAGTTTACAGTTTCAAACATATCCCAAAAAATACTAATATGGAAATGTTTTACTGCACTTCGCAAATTTTGAATTTTTCAGGTTACTTTTTTTAACACTACTTCTGTAAACATATTGATGAACTGCGAGTTAATAGAATCTTGCGAAAAAGGTCGCAAAAAAAAGAACTTTGATGAAGCCTACATTATTCCACGAAGTTACGGAAACTGAACTTCCATTAAGACATTATTGCTTTCGAGCTTATTTTGGAATACTTATGTCATTTCCAAAACTTTTAACTAAACATTGATTATTCGAAGAAGGATCCAAGTAAAACCAACCTTTAGTTTTTCAATCCTCCGTAAAAACCATTTCGAAGAACATCAGAAATTAATGAAAAACTCAACTGCTGAAGTTTTTGACCAACGCCTCCAAAAGGTCGTGAAAAGCGTCTTGAAAGTTGTTTGAGGCTATGAAGTTTTCATAAGTCCATGAAGTTTATGCTTTTCACAATGTTTATATTATCAAATAGACTCAATTACAAAACCATTTTCCAAAAAATCCTGGTGCAAAGATCTTGAAAATCAACAGGTTCAACACTGCATCAGTAATATTCTAGAAGACATTTTAAATAGCTGTTTTGCAATACATTTGCAAAAAATTTCGATAACAAGGTGCCATTACTATCCAACAATTCTGCCGATCTCGTAAATTTAAGGACCGTTAAAAGCATTCGGATACTTCCTGATGTTTTTTCATAGTTTGGAATATTGGAATGAATTCCTGATAGCATTATTATAGCAGTTTCAAAAAACATTCAATATCCTTAAGATTTTCCAAAAATAAGAAAAAGCTAAAAAGGAGCGTTTGAACACAACCGTTGTTACGGTACGTTCTAAAAATATTCAATTATTAATTTGAGTATTTATCATATTTAAAATTGAGAACTGGTTTTTGTTTTACCTCGTCCGACTGATTCGACTGTAAGGTCGAGATCAACAATGGAAGCGATTTGATAGGCGCTATCCGATCAAATTACGTCAAATGGCTGAAAACTGGAGCATCAACCCTATCACTTCCCTCAATTCTGCATTGATGTCACTTCGAGCTAAGACCAGCTCAAATGTCTGCTTAAAAGTAGGAAACGTTTTGACAAGCGTTTTTAAGACACTGATCTCCACTCCTCTTCATTTTAGTGTTACAGAATGCCGGTTTTCAACGGCCTCCTGTTCGTAAATCTACTCTGCTTTACTCTCAGAGTTCCAACAGCCTTCACTGTATAACCAAAACTGACACTGGAAGCGATTTGGCAAGTTTTTTTTTTTTGATTCGCCATTCTGGTGTTATGAGCAGCTTGAATCACGATAATTGTACAGCTGAAAATGACGGTAAATGAGAACTGGCAGGCACTTTCATGGATTTTCTTCATAAACAAGCAAACGTGATCGCCTTTAACCTCAGTCGGTCTAGTATCAACCAGTCAGCGCCGTTGGGATTTTCTGAGATGAAAAATCTCTAATCACTGATTGGCTCTATATGTAGACTCAAGATTGTCTCCCTCGCGTGACGAACCAGTCGCAGACTGAAAGTTACGCCAGTACAAAACTCACACGCACATTTTTTCCGTGCTGGTATTACTATAAAGATACTTCAATGCTATACTGAGAATGATTGCGGACTGTATTAAACAGGTTTCGTATTAACTAACCCACTTTTTGGGAGGTTCTTTTAAAGGTTCTTTGCAAAGGATTCATTAAATTTGAACAATAGTTAAAACAGAGATTCATGTACCATACAAAAATCCATGAAATTTTAGGACTACATTGAATCGATATATTATAAACCGATATTGGTAAAGACTAATTGTATGTGCAAAACATATTGCTAAGTAATGATTAAAAAAAATGTGTGATTACCTCTCTTAATAAATTGCCTAACTTTTAATTTTGTATGACTTTGGTTATAGAAGAGATAGACGAAGTCTAGCAGAAATAAGCACATAATAGCAAGTAAACCAAAACGGATGTAGAGATGAAATAAATGAAAAATAAAAATTTAAAAATTATTTAATTTATTGAAGAAGTCTTAACGAATAAATAATGCTTAACTAGTGAATAAAAAGCTAGATCAAAAAATGAATATATGAAACATTTTTATATCAACTATATGAATCTAAACATAAGAAATTAATTAAAAATGTTTAGCAAAGAAGTAAAAAACTAAAATAAGCAACAACAAAACTGAGAAAATAAAACTAAACTGCAAGAATAACAGTTATCAAATAAAACATAAATTAACTCCATTTATTTTAAAGAAAGTCTACATAAAATAGAAATAAACCAATTTGTTAGATGTGTTTAAAAACGAAATGAAAAAAAAAAATAGAATAGAACAATATCTTATTCCAAATTCGCTACAAAAAGTTTGATTTTCAACAAAACTCAAACCGCAACACACATTTTAATTATGTTTTAATTTTCCAATTCAAATTCAAACCTATTTTTAATTGTACGATACTCGTTCTGTGCCTATATTCAAGTCTTTCTGGCTATTTTGAAAAATATTTCATTTCTTATTTCATTGTAGTGTTTTTACTCATATAATGGTTAAGTTTCTCGTTTGGTCTGGAAATTCCTAGTGCTAATTTAAAGTTTTTAATTGAGTTGCTTTCCATGTTCTTATTTTTATTTAACCTTATTTTAAATTCTGAATTAGAAACTATTTTTGACTGTTTTCATAAATGACACAGTTTTCATTGTTTATTTTCATGTTTACATTGCTCTTTAAACTCCTTTAATAGGGATATTTTCCTGTCGATTCGATTTTGATTCCGTTGCTTTGAAGTGTTAAGTGTTCTTTTTTCATGGTGGATTTACATTTCGATTGATTTCAATGGTCGCCTTGTATTTTTTTTATCTTTTACTATACTTCAATTTTTTATTGTATGGTTAGGTTTAAGGTGGTTGTCCATAAGACATTAGGGTCGAGGTATATTAAACACCAATGCGTTTTTGAGATTATAACCTTCCAAGCATTGTGCCTAAGTTGAAATTTCAATATTGACCCCTAATGTGTCTTGTGTTGTCCAGTTTCCATGCCAATACCTCAGGAAGGTTAAGTTGGTTATTGAATTTTGGGTTAGCTTGTTTGAATTTTTCAATTAAATTATTTTCCCAGCTTATTTTATTATTGCTAATTTGCATATTTTTAAGTTACTTTCAGAGCTGGTTGTGCGTTTTTATTTTATTAATTCTCTTTATATTTTTCATTGCTTGTTTTGATTTTTGTGTTGCTCTTATCATTTCTTTCATCGAAATATTTTGTTTTTGATTGCGGTGCTTTAAAGTGCTTAGTGTTGTCCTCAATGCAAGAATTTAATATCGTTTGTTCTAATTTTTTCTATGGTCACTTTATCTTGTTTTTTCACTTACTTTTATTTTTTCCATAGTTCAATTTAGTTTTTATTGCCTCACTTTAGCTTTATATTGTATGCTTTGAATTTTTAATTGTCATGTTCTAATTACCTTTTTGTTATTTTCAATGCTTAGTGTATTTCTGTTTTTCTCAGTTGAACTGTTTCAGTTCTTTTTTTTAAGCTATCTCATTTGAAAATATTCATTGATAAACTTTACAATTTGACAAAACAATTTTAACCCCTAAGAAGACACTAAATGACCACTATTCAAAGTTGAAATGGAACTGTTATGCAGGAAATTTTTCAGCTTATGAATGGAGAAAACGTGATCTTGCTAAGGAGCATAATTCTTAATGATGGTTTTGTTTGAGAAGGAAATAATTTCTCATCACCATGAGGCTCTAGGAGTGGACAGTAATTTTTTTTTGCTAGAACAAAGTTGTGAAAAGAAAGTATTAATAGTTCCGTTAGCGCACGGCAGGCTGTGAAAATTATCTAGAATAATTTTTCAGTTACTGCCAATTCAAGACTAGTATGTACCAAAACATTAAAAGTTTAATAACTTTTTAAACTTTAGGATTTGACCATATGCGTAGAACCATTTTTTTCATCAAATATCATCTCCTGGTCATTGAAAATATTTGCACTAAGAAACCGAACACCCCGTTTGTTTTAATGGCTGAATGAATAATTTATGAGCCATGGACAAAATAAAAAGAAAGCGATAGAAAAAAGGTGGACCATAGAAAACAATAGTGGAACAAACAGAAACCAAAACTAAGCAATGGAAAAAATAAAACAGGAGCACTTTAAAATGACGCAGTTAAATAATTTGTTTTGGTTGTCTGATGTCTCATTTTTTATTTCCTTCTTGTTATTTTCGTAACTCAGTCAAATTTCACTGTGCTCTGTTTAAATGATTCTTGTTTTTTAACGCTAACTTGTTGCTGAATATGTATTTTTCAGTTTATAATTTTATTATTTTGTACTCTGTTGTTTCTCTTTTGATTGGAAATTTTCCAATGTGTTGGCATATGTCTGTTTTCCTTTTTCATAGAAGATTTCATTGAGACATTCCCTAGACGTAATCTTTTCCCGTTGAAATAATTTTTGTTGTAGTTTTTAATTGCGTTGCTTAAAACTGGTTTCCACAGTGCTCAGCTTTGATTTTGGTCTATCGCTTACTATTATTTTTTTCATGGCTAATTTTTCATTATTGTTGCATCCACTTCTAGTTTCTATAATAAAGTTTGGGTTTCTCAATGTTTCGTATGCATGTTTCCTTTGCTCTAAATTGTTCAGAGCACATTTTAAATTTCTCAAGTCCAATTCTAATTTTCCTTTGATGGTTTTCCGATTATCCAATTCATCAGCCCAAACTTTGGATTTTTAGTTCCCATTTATTTCTATTTCTTCTTTGTTATTTGCTGAGTTTTTTCCAGTTCTCGCATTTGTTGTTGTAGTTGTTTTGTTTTTAGTTCGCTCATTTTAAAATTTTCATTCAATTTTCAATATACAATGTTTTTTATTTCTTCTTATTTTTCAATGTTTTGATTGATTTTTAAATTCATGTTTTCTTCTTCAATTTGTGATTTCAGTGGGACCTTCTTCAGTTTTGTGTTGATTTGTCCAATTGAATTCAAATTTTATAAATCTTTACTCCGAGGATGACATAAATACGAAACCTGGTCAAGTTGTGTGTCCTCCAATTCTTAGCTTCAGCTGTAGAAGGATAAATAAATACCTATTTGTTCTAAAATAGAAGAACAACAGGGTATTTCCATGAACCTTAAAACTTTACGAATTCAGTTAGAAACAGGATATGTCCTAGTAACTGATTTTTGAAGAAGGCATTTGAAAAGTTACCTCAATTTAGTTGTCCTTGAAGGCTTAATTTATAAACAACTAGCTGAACCCGGTTCGAGACTTGCTACCCTTGCAACTAAATGAATAAAAATTCAAAAGACCTGGCATTTTTAATTTTTCTAGGAATGAGTTTTGTGCAAATATTTTCGTTTGCTAATGTGTGAAACTTCTTCTGTGTTCCCTCGGATCATTAGTTTCTACCGTGGTTTTTATTTCTTCGTTGAAGCATTCCATAAACGAAACATTTATCTTTCAACTACGTCGTATCCTGTCAGTTTGAACGTAATTTTCTCTTGCATTACCTTAGATTGATTGCATAATCTGTAGATTGATAGGCATCCATTCTTGACTAAGAAGGGGTTCAAACTCCTAACAGAACGTACTGCCTACTCGAGATATACACATTTTGTGTTTCAGTTGTCTGGATAGTTCATGTTTGGTTGAAATTTTTGTTTTATTTGTATGGCTGCAACCACCTCCCCTCCCAAGAAGGGGAGGGTCTCGACACCATAGAAAAAAATCTTGACTCAACAAACCTCATTAGCCAAATTTGGTTTCGTTTGCTTGATTAGTTCTCAGTTGTCAGCAGAAATTTGTGAGGGAAGTGTCTCAAACTGTCATAAAATCCTCCCGAGCCCCTAAACCGCCTGCAACCGAATTTTTACGCCGATCGGTTCAGTAGTTTTCGAGTCTATAAGGCTCAGATAGACAGACAGGCAGACAGAAATTAATTTTTATATACATAATTTATTTGCATACTATTAGTTATTTTTAAAACTGGCTTGCCAAATTTTAGATTTTTTTTTTGCTCTTCCTATTTTTCATTGTTTGATGGCATGATTTTGATTGCTTTTTTAATACTTTTCGTCAGGATGTTTTTTTTTCTCGTTTGTATTGCGTTTCCGTTTGCGTTGTTCCAAAGTACTTAGTTCTTATTGCCCAGAAGTGAATTTCGATTTTATTTGTTCTTATGTTTCTTTTAATCTTATATTATCTTGTTTTGGTAACAATCTATTTTTACTGTTCTTTTCATAACCCATTTTTCTTTTTTGTTGCATTCGCTGATATTTTCTAATGTACAGTTCAGGTTTCTCAATACTTCATATGCATTTATTTCTATGATCAGTTTTAAATTGCGCAACGCACGTTTGATGCTTTTGAAGGCCATTTTCTTTATTGGTTTTCTGATATTTCAATTTATCAGACCCAACTTTGCATTTTTAATAATCAGTTTTTAATTTTCTTTTTGAAATTTTTGTTGATCAGTTTTTTTTTGCATTATTCTAACCATATTTTTCGGTCCTCATAATCAATTTTTCATTGTTGATTGATGTTTATGTTTTTCTACTTCAATTGGCACATTTCTTCTTTTCAAGATCGTCCAAATGAAGATCTTATATAACAGAGACGAATACTTGAAGTACTTTTCATGTAGTATTTTATATTTACAATATACAAAACTATAATATAAATATTTCATGGGAATGGGAGGGACCATCAGGGCACCCGATTGAAGCACTCTGGATGGGAAGAGTGGGAATGCCTACTCCCCATTGCTAACAGTTTGTGAATAGAGGACGGTCTCTTCTCCCCGCCCATTGGGACATCCTCATGTTAGATAGCTTGTTCTTTTGACCAATTGTTCAATCTTGTTGTTGGAAGGAGATTCTTTATATCCCTGTGGAAACGACATGTTCATTTTTAAATTGTGCAACGCACGTTTTGAATTTTTCAAGCCCATTTTCATTGGTTTTCTTATATTTCAAATTATCAGATCTTAATTCTAAAAATTCGACCAAATGATCATTTTTTCAATTTTCTTTTTAAAATTCTCGTTTATCAGTTCTTTTTTGCATTCCTCTCTTCAAATGTTTCGGTTCTTTTTGTTTTAGCTTGCTCATAATAAAAGTTTCCTTGTTCTGATTGATGTTTATGTTTTTCTACTTCAATTGGCGATTCCTTAGTATTGCGTTAAATTCTTTAGTATTGCGTTAAATTTTCAAATTGAAATTCAAATTTCACAAATGTTCATTTCGGGGAAGCCATAAATGAAAAACCGTTGACAAGCAATCTGCTCAATTTCTGTAGGATTTTGAGAGATCTATTTGTATGAAAAAGGAAGAACAATAGAATATTCCATGAACCCAAATTGTCCCGAAATCGAACTATTTTTCAAGACTTTCCGGAACTAGTTGGGACCCTGGGCACTGATTTTTGAATAAATGTCCAAACGAAACTTTTTTTGACCCATTGAAAACAACAGAAACATCGCATCACATTCATATTTTCTAAAACACTCCAACCACCCATTGGAAAGAGGAGATCCTAGCTTGAAATCGAGGTTCTTCAAATTTGGCAGTCATAATGCGTCGTGTGGCAAACAGATTTTCCGCACGTCTTGGCGGTTGAGGCCGCCTAAGACGGGATGGCGATGCGATCATGTGTGAAAACCGATGATGCCTCGAGAGCAGAGCCTGAAGAGCATCATCATCATCATCATCATCGTGGTTCGTCATGGCACAATTTTCGGTTGGCTTTGTTCGTGTGCTGTTTCTTGCTTAGGAGCTGCTGTTTGCAGAAAAGCAAGAGCAAAAACCGAAAGAAGGTGGAACGGATTATGTAATTATCATAAATGCGTCAATAATTTTCATGCTTTAATTATGCAAATTATGAGCGGTAATCATACACATTAACTCACATGTGTCGACATTTAGGATGGGCTCTGGCATACATGCGTACAGGGGAAAGAGCAAGGGCCTCCTGTTCCCGGTTGGAGCCTTTTTTGCACTACTTTTTACGTAAGGTCTTCGGAAAGCTGTCCTTTGCGCTTCATTCCAATGGGACAACTCTGCTAAGTATAATGTGGTGCGGTTCAGGGAAAACTTGTCGGACCTTTATGGAGTGTGAGAAGTACCGTAATGAAGTGTGATGTAATGTTATTTGGTCTAGGAAGATGGGCAAAGTTTCACTCTCAACGACCGACTGGGATCGTCCAACTGGATGGTTTCATTATCTTCAGCACCATCCATTGATTGGGTCGTCTCAATCTGCGACTTAGATTGTTATTGGTGAATTTGAGTGGATCAATTATATTTAGATTCAACTCATGAGCATATCGGGCCTGTGTACAACCGGATGAGTTTCAACCAGCCAGCATCAACTCATGGGTCGCCTACACAGCATTTTATTTATTTATCACCACCAGCCAACAGCAAAAAGAATCATCGAATGAAATGCATTCCAACACATGAGCATCCGTATTCTCCCCATCTCGATGTTCGATGACACCGTTCGTTGCCAATCTCCCCACATTGCGTGAGTTTATTGGGAGGACCTCGAGGTTATCACTTTTCGTTATGAATATGGATGCGGAGCGGGCGATGAATGGCAGCAGATAGTCGGCGATATCGGCGGAACCCATATGGGCGGATGAAGGAGAAAGACTCGGCGGTTATCACCGGAGCCGTAAACTTCAGCATCCTTGAGAATGCAACTTCTCAGCACAGTGCGGCTTCAGGCCACCACCCATACTCGCGCAAATGGCCGCTGGCAGAAGTCAGGGCAGTCACTGTGTGATAGAGGAAAAATTTGCATTTCACAACATGATTTCCCTCTTCGACTCGAAACGGCGACGATGACGACCAACGACGAAGACGACGACGACGACGACATGTGGAGGCGTATCCGGACGACGATCTGAATCGCTGCGGGCTCTGTGCAGCACAATGATGATGATTGCATCTCACACTCTGAGTCGCTCATGGCGGTGCATCCACAGTGCGAAATGCATTTCGAACCTTATCTGATTTCTAGAACACATTTGTAGTTTCAACATTTTTTGAGGTGTGTGCCCCCTTTTGTGTGTTTGCTATTTCTCCATTTCTTGGGCCTTCTGAGAATGAACTATCCGAAGATAAGTGCCCTCGTGGTGTCTTCGTTCGGGCGTGAGATGGCGGCAATGACAGAGGCGTGCTGGGGATCGGTTTCGATGGGACGATGGGAATAGACGAACCACACACCACTCATCGTGGACGAAGCGGGGACCCATTTTCGTTCTACATGGCACCCCGAGAGCGGGAGACATAAATATTCATTAATTTGCCTGGAAAAAGGCGATTATCATCATTTTCTCGGAACTTGTAGCGTCGATTTGTTTGCTTTTGCTACACCCTTTCCCCCGACCACACCAATATGTTTTGCGAAGTGAATCTCATCATCGACGACGACGACGACGACGACGATGTGTGCGGTTCGAGGGTTGACCGAGAACCCGGCGATAATTGCCCTCTGATATCATTCAGCACGCCGTGCCGGCTTGGTTGCTGGCGGGAATCGTAATCGCTGCAGTTAATTAAAATTGTAACTGCGCACACTCTGGCTTTGCTCGCTGTCGTCGTCGTCGATAGCAGTGTAATGATTTTTCTTCTTCCATTCGGGAGGTTCAGGAAAATATTTGAAAAAGGTTGATTGCCCTAAGATTCACGCCAGTTCAAAGGCGGAAAAGTGAAACTGAGCGTGGGAGGTGTGCGTCAGGAAAAGTTCTTCTGGAAACATTTTCCGCGATGAAAAATGCTGCAGGGCTTCCTCGGAGAAAGGTAGCAAGAGACCGAGAGAAGCCGGCCTAATTAAGCGATAATGAAGTTGTTGAAGGTTTCGCAAATTGAAGGTATAATCAGATTTGTAGCAAATGAATTTCTCGCAAATGGAAAGGAATAACTCCTGGGCGGTGATGATGATGATGATGATGTTGATGACTGCTGGGTTTTCAGACCAATTAGGTAGTTGGAGTTTGTTACAGTTTGAGGAAAAAAAGGGCAGTTCATGATTTCTTGAAAATATTAGGTTTCCGTTTTGAACTTCATCAAATTAGGATCAACTTTTTGAAAAGTATTACGATTAACTTGAGAAGAACTGGGTGGAATAACGATTGTCCATGGTAAAATTGGAACACACGAAAAAATCGATAACTTTTTTGGCTTTAAAGCTCGATTCAAACTAAATCTGGACGCATGGTTCCATACACCACCGCGTCCCTGGTGGTTGGAACAAAAAACGTTTGACAAGCATTTGTTGATGTTTCATTGCCGAAGACGAAGAAATTGGTGAAGTGTTTTTCTCGATTGATCGACGCATCTCGAAATAACGGATCAAGGAACTTGAGAAAAGAAAATTGATTGTGCACAAACAACTAGAGAATCCTTCGTGGTCTGCCTCAAAAATTACAAAAGTTACAAGGATACTCTGAGTGTGAATAAAGCACAGCACATCTATCATAAAAGTGGCACTAGGGATGATTAAATTTGGACACACGCAATTGTTCCTAACTTTTTAGCGTGTGGGTAAAAATTATTGAAATTTTAACTGAATGTATTTCATTGTATTGTGTCAATTGTGTAATGAGTTTCGTGAAAATCGGTCGAGTGATTTCAGTGATGGCTTCGAATGAAGAAATAGTGCGCCAACAAATTTTGGGCACTCACTTCGAAAACCCAAACGCTTCTCATCGATGGATCGGAAAACAGCTCGGAATCGCACATTCAACCGTATCTCATGTGATCAAAACGTTCAAGGACCGCAAGATAACCAAGCGGAAAAATGGCAAAAAACGTGGCACATCAAATCCGGAGAAGGCCAGGATGGTATTGAACCAATTTAAGCGTTATCCCAACATTTCGATCAGGGATGTTGCGAAAAAGGCGAAAGTTTCAGTTTGTGTTGTGCAGAAAACAATGAAACGTTCTGGATTACATGTGTACAAGGTCCAGAAGGCACCAAACCGGCGCGATAAACAGAACTCGGTGGCCAAAACTCGTGCAAGAAAACTGTACAGGGAGTGGCTCACAAAACCGTTCTGCATTGTGATGGACGATGAGACCTACATTCCGGAGAGTTTACGGAAGAAGAAACTGTCAAAATTCGCCAATAAATTCCTTGTCTGGCAAGTGATCTGCGGATGTGGCAAAATGAGTCAGCCCTCCATCACCTCTGGGACCGTCAACGGACAAATATACAAGGACGAATACCTCCAAAAACGACTTCTGCCCTTCTTGAGATCTCACAATGGCCAGACACTGTTTTGGCCGGATTTGGCATCTTGCCACTATGCCCGGCCCGTCTTAGACTGGTACAAAGATAATAATGTAGTTTTTGTACCAAAAGACGTCAACCCTCCAAACACTCCGGAACTTCGCCCAATTGAAAAATTTTGGGCAATCATGAAAAGCAAAGCTCGTTAAAACTCCAAAACTGATGAAAATGAACTTGAACTAAAAAAAGTGTGGTTAAAAGTAAGTAAGCAAGTCGGTCCTATCATTGCCCAAAATTTGATGAAAGGGGTCAAGGCAAAGGTGCAGGCATTTGGGTTGGGAGACGAGGTTCAATAAACCAATGATGTCAAAACTTAACCTTTAGTAGTACTTTATTTCCAGAAAGTTTGAAAAGAATCGGGCTCAAGGAAAATTTTTGGTGACCTATTTTGTGTGTCCAAATTTTATCGAATACAGTCTTTATACGAAAGAGTGTTGACGAAACATATGTCAAAATGGATTATAAACAAAAAACCGGACGAAAATTTTACCTGACAACTGGTAGTGGCGATGTCGCTTCCAGGTATAAATTTGTTTTTACTGATAAGTTTCCTCGGAAACTAATGGTTTGTTAAAGAATCTGCAGTAGTGGCCTTAAAACCAAGGTTCTCATCATATCTTACACAACGAAAGTTTACATTAAAGTGTGTCTGAAAAACCGGATTTTACCCTTCATTCGGAAACACAAGACCAACGTTATGATTTAGCCGAATATAGCCAGCTGCCACTACTCAAAGGAGGTACTAGAATGGTATGCTGCAAACAATTTTAGTTCGTCGCCAAAGTGACAAATCCTCCGAATTGCCCTGAGTTCAGACCGATCGAAAAATATTGGGCAATTGTCAAGCGAAAACTTCGAGGATGCATCGATCACAAGTAAAGTGCGACAGTTCGTTCGAAACGGTGAAATGTAATAACTTGTTACATACCTTTTGAATAGAGAGCTGATTAAATACCCTTTTGTTTGACGTTTTGATCAACCCTGTATGTCGTTTAATTTTTGAGTGCGTCCAAATTTAGCTTGACTTGGGCTTTAGGCTAAAATGTTTGAAATTTTCCTGTAAATTTTATTGAAAACTGCCGAATACTTTTGAAATGCAGTTGGAAAAACAAAGAATTCGCGACGAAATTTTGCACGCATAACTTCGAAAATTCAAATCTTCCGCATCGTGTCACAGCGAAAAAGTTGTGAATCTTGAACTTCACTATTTTCCGTGTCATCAAACGTCACATAGAACACCTGACCGATGATCGGAAAAAAGGAAGTGTACTAAAAAATCTCTTAGGAGCGATCAAAGGCAACAGGATGGATTCAAGCTTAAAACCAAACGCTTCTGTCTGTGATGTTGCAAATTAAAACCAACCTTGACCAAAAGTTTCGCGCAAAATTTCAAAAAATTGGCTGGACTACTTACGTTTAAAGTCCAGAAGGCATCATAAAAAGCCTAACAAAAAGACGGTTTTTCAGCGAGTCCCAGATCATCAGTTCTACATTTCAAGAGACAATTTCTATGTCCCAAAGCACCAATGCACAGTGGTCCAGAATGCGAATTTAGCTGGAAAGATACATTTTCAGCCTAAGTTTGAAGTTTTGGGGCAAAATTGTCTTCGACCAAGTTGTTTCTAATAATTAAACCCTTCTTTTGGTGTGAATGAAAACTGGGCTAGTCCTTGTTTTCAGATAAATCGAAAATATAACTTTTTTATTTGCAGAAATAAAGTAAATACTTCTTCTAAAAAGTTGTGGATTAAATAATTTTAAGCAACTTTGATCTAAGAAATTTTTCTGTACCTCTTGAAATGACTAGATTAGAGCATGTTTTCCTACGTAGCTTAGGATGTCCCAATGAAAATCAGTTATTTTGCTGTAACTTTTTTATATCAAATTTTTCAACAAAGTTGTCTTCCCATTGATTTAAGAGCAATAAAAGTTACAGTTCTATCTACCGTAACTGTGTTTCTTTCCGAACGCTAAGTACAAAACAGCACCTTCAACTGAAAACGGTTGAGCTACTATGATCAAACAGCAAAATAATCCAATAGCGAAATAACTCATCAATAATATCGGAAGTAGAGACCTTCATCAGGACAGGTTGCTTCAGATAACTTAGTTCCTACAAAAAAAAAGTTTTTTGCTATAACTTTTTTATATCAAATTTGCCAACAATTTTCTTCGAATGGTTTTATAACTTGATAAGATAAAACTTTTGACCTATTAATCTTGCCGATATATCTTACCGTTAGCGAGTAATTAGCGATTTTCTTATAAAATTACGCTCTTTTTAAATGTGTTTTATTCAATTTAAAAATATAACCTATCTCCAGTTTTCATAATGCATATCCTTTCAAATGCTGTTAAGGGATTTTTTTTGCCCCAAATAGAGAAATCAACATTTACAAAAGGCCTATTTTGTTTACTAAAACGATAATAACTTTTGTTTGATGTACGATAGAGACGATTTCAGAACATGAAAATTTGTAGCTTTCATTGCTCTAGAATCAATGGAAAGACAACTTTGCTGAAAAATTTGAAGTAAAAAAGTTACAGCAAAATAACTGATTTTTATAGGGACAGCCTAAGCTACGTAAATGCACCATATATATAAATGAATTTCGGTATGTCTGTCTATCTAAACCTGATAGACTCAAATACTACCAAACCGATCGGTATGACATTTTGCATAGGCGGGTTTTGAAGCCGTAGAAGGCTCTTATGATGGTTAGAAAAGGGGGCTCCCATACAAATGAAACACATCCAAATTTAATAGGTGTCGGTTTTTGAAGACAAGAAATGTTTCTATGGTGGGTTGAAACCCCTCCGCCCTTTCGAAGGGCGGTCCATACAACTCGAGGACTAATCAAGCAAATGAAATCAAATGGAGGTTTTTAGGGGCAAGAAATATGTCTATTGTAGTTCTCCATTTTTAAGGAGGGGGGGGGGTTCTCATTCAAATTCATGTTTAACTCGAGAACTATTCAAGCTAATGAAACCACATTTGGCATGTGGGGGGTTCTGAAGGCATTAATTATATGGTGTATGGTGGTTTGAGAGGTCTCATGAAAATGAAACACAAATTTCAATCAAATATGAGAATTATCCGGGTTACAGAAACACAAAATGTGTGTTTCACGGGCAAAACGCATGTTCTGATAGAAGTTTTAACCCTTTCTTAGTCAAGATAAAAACACATTTCGAAAAACAACCATAAACGTGCCAGTCCCATAAGATTTTCATTCATTTAGTTGCAAGCGTAGCAGCGCTCGCACTAGCTAGTCTATATGTATAGAAATGAATTTCTGTCTACATGTTCTTGTCTGGCTGATCCTTATAGACCCTAAGCTACTGAAGCGATTGGCGTGAAATTTTGTATGGATGGGTTTTGGGGCTGAGAACGGTTCTTATGATAGTTAGAATCTCCCCTTCTTTGTAAGGAGGGGTGCTTCCATAAAAATGCAACACAATTTTTGCATAACTCGAAAACTAATAAAGAAAATGGATTCAAATCTAGCATGCAAAGATTTTTGGAGGCAATATTTCTTTCCATGGTGGTTTGAGACCTCTCCTTCCTCTGGAAACATGAATTTAACCGATCGGTGTGAAAAGTTATATGCAGGGGTTTTGGAGCCGGGGAAGGTTCTTATTATGATTTGAGACCCCTCCCTCTTCTGTAACGTGGGGTTTTCATACAACTGAAACACAAATTTCTGCATAAATCGAGAACTAATCAAACAAATGGAACCAAATATGACATGTGGGTTTTTTTGGAGGTAGGATTTTTTTTCTATGCGAGATGCAAAGTGCTCCAGCTCCATTCGTAACGACTTCAACCATGAATGGCCAAGTGGACGTAAAAAATGTCTTCAAAAACGACTTCTTTCGTTGCTGAAGAGCCTACCAGTTTTTATCCTGACTTGGCGTCATGACAAAACTCAAAACAAATACTGGAATGGTATAAGGAAAATCAGGCCAACTTCGTACCCAAGGACCCTAATCCTCCTAAGACCCCAGAAACGAGATCAATAAAAAAAATATTGGGCTATCAAGCAGCAGAAATTACGCAAATATCCAAAGACACTCAAAACAGATAAAAAATTAACAAATTCAAGGGTCAATATGCAAGAACTTGTTGATTCTAATGTTGCCAAAAATTTCATGAAGCGGTTTTAGAGAAAAGTAAGGGCATTTGGATTTGGATAAAGTGAACATGACAGAACTCAGCAAGAAGCTATAGACGAACCAAAGGATCCGGACCACATCTGGATACTCTGGAACTGGTTCCAGTAGGTCCCAAAGGGGACAATTTTGAAACTTGAATAACTAAATTGAACGGGATTCGTTTTTTTCTAGATTAAAAAACATAAGAAATTTTTTTTTAAATGGAAAACTTAATTACAATTATATAAAATATAACTGCAAAAAGAACTGGAAAACTGAAATTTATTCTTATAGATCAATTGTTTATAATTTAGTTAAACTGAAATTGGCACATGGAAATTCGAGTCGAAAAATTGACACTTAAAACACATGACAACATGAAAAATTTCGAAATGAATAAAAATGGAATGGAAAAATACGAATGCACTGATTGAATGAAAATCAGTTATATAACGAAAATTGAATCAGCACCAAGCAATTTTATAGACGAGTTAACAAACAATACACAAAGTGCAAGGAAAAATAATGAGCGATAAATAGGTAAAATGACCAAAAACAAAGTAAAAACTGAGCATTGAAAATACAACAACAGCCGTTAGGAACAAAGCGCTTAAAATATCAATAATAAAAAACAAATTTAAGATAAAAAGCAACAAAAATTGAAAAAAAAAATCGCTGATTAAAATATTACTAGACTTGAATAAGTCAGTGTCGGAACAAAAAAAAGGTTCGAACATCCATTTTTTACAACCATTTTGTGCAACAGACTTGGTCAAACGAACCACTGAAAGTACAAACCGGCAACATTAGCTGGTAGCAGATCATCGGATACGCTTATTGATCTCAATACCTTAGTAATTTTGGCAGACGATGAAAATTCTTTCAAGCCAAATTTTTCCAATAACGCACACCTCTGAGAGTCAAATAACAGTAAAGGGAATCAAACATCATTCTGAATCTTGGCCAATGCGAGCTTTTCAGTGGAATACCTGTAACTAGAAAATGAAAATAAAGATTAGTAATTGCCATTTAATTCCAACTCCAAACTTTTTCAATGTCGTGTACTAATACTCGAGTCAAGTATAATTACACGACACGTTGTAGACGAAATACGCGTATCTGTCAAGATAAGCAATAAACGTAGTTGGAATTAAATGGAAATTACTTATCTCTCTTCTAATTTTCAAATCATTCTGAAGAAAATTGAATACTTTCTCAAAATTCCAGGAAATTTTTTTGGTTTTTTTAATCAAGCAAATCGCATTTTTTTTGAAAAATTAATACTATTTTGTAGAAAGACAATAAAGTTTTATTGAGGCTCAGATTTTTTTAAGTAAAAAATGCGTACTGAAAGTGCTAAGAATAATTTTGTGTTTCTTATACGCATCAAGAGGTCGAAATGAATCTCATAGTTAATATTTTAAACCACTTTTGAATGCAATTTCTCCAAAACCAGATTTAATTCAGTGTATAACTTTCGAGTGTCCTCCCTTAGCTCAGTCGGTAAAGGCGCAGCTACAAAGCAACACCATGCTGGAGGCGGCTGGGTTCGATTCCCCGTCTGGTTTAGGAATTTTTCGTTATGGAAAATTTCTTGACTCCCTGGGCATAGGGTATGATTGTACTTTTCAAACAATCATACTAATGCAAAAATGGTACCTAGCATCGAAAAACTTTTATATAATTACTATGGAAGTGCATTTAGAACAATAAGTTTAGAACAAGCAATAAGCTTATTGCGAAAGCAATGAGCTTGAAACAGCTAAGAAAGAAGAAGAACTTTCGAGATAGCAACATAACTCTAAAATCGGGTTAAAAAAATTTTAAATACTAATACGAAAAAAAATGCGAGAAAAAAGAAGTAAGCGAATAAATGAAGAAAGAGGAATTGGATAAGAAGAAATACTAAGAAAAAAGACAAGAATAAACTAAGAAAAAATTGATATACATATATATATATATATATATATATATATATATATATATATATATATATATATATATATATATATATATATATATATATACATATATATATATATATATATATATATATATATATATATATATATATGTCTTCGAAATCCAAAAATGAAAAATTACAACGTACAGCCGCGTTGGGCTATTCGAAACGATGACGTAGGATTACGATACTTCATGTAAGCCATTTTGACTGTACAATCCAATACTCTTTGAATCAATAAACTTATTGATGACTTTTTATGACAAGGCTTAAGATTTTTTGAATTTTTCGATGATATCCCAAGTAACAAAATCAATTTTAAGGTACACTTGAAGAAGATATCAAGACAAATTTACATAACATCTACATAACATCGATAAAACAGCCATAAAACTCTCATAAGTGCAAAAAGGCTCGTAGGGGTAGACTATTTCTCAAGGTTCGCTTAAAACTTGAAAGTTTTATCGGTACATACTTGTGCAGACAGACAAATTTTGATAGTTTTATGATTTTTCTCTTTAAGAAGACTTCTGTTTTTGTTTATTGACAAGGCTGATAAATTGTTCAATCTTGAATAAATTTTATCCACAATACATTTTAAGTTTCAAAATGTATTTTAAACAGCAGAAACTGTTCATAGCATTGGAAATATGGAAAGAGTTTTGTTGCATATATATGTAAATGGCTACCATTCACTCGCCATTTTTTCAATGGTTTTATCTTAAACTACCGTAAAGCGCCAATAAAACTAATATTTCTTGCATAAGATTAACAAGGAGCGTGATAAGTTCATCCTTATTTGTTGTATTGTTGAAGAGGATGACTAACGCTTGCATAAAACTTATTTGAATTTTTTACATAAAGTTCTTTTTCGAGAGTATCCCAAATAACAATATTAGTTTTATTCCAGCCGTATAGCACTTCTCCCGGCTTTGTTGATAAAACTACATTCAAAGCTGTTTTGTCTATGCATCTTAAAAGCCAAAATGTGTACAAAGTGGCCCACTCTATAGACTTTGTGCATAAGATCAATAAAACCTACAGATGATCAAACTTCGAAAAGTCTAGTGGTTGATGTTCTTGAACTTGAACTTCATAGCCTTTGCTGTCCGAAATTCATGGCCATGGCGCTGTCAAATTCCCGGTGATATCATGGTTAACTAGTAGTTCAGCTATGCTCAGAAAATATGTTTCTGAGTCGTTTGACAGTAAATATTACATCAACAAAAACAAAATTGAAATAAATATATTCGATAAATTAATCATAAATTTCCTGAAGTTTTATGGAATTCAATAAGCTTATCAAAAAGAATGCCAAAATCGGTCTCTGATCTACAGTTCATTTATATTACATTTGAAATTTGGAATTTAGTTTTCCACATTTCAATTATTTCATATATTTCAATATGGCGATTGGAAGAAATCACAGTTTTGCCAAAAAGCCAAACTATCTTCGCAATGGCTACTATAAAACTAATTGGTCATTTGGTGACTTTTCAAAAAAGTTTCTAAAATGCTTTTTCAACTGACCATAATAAGATAATTTGAATGAGTCCTAAAATGGTATTTCAAAACAGCATTTTATGAGTTAATTTATGAGTCATAATAAAACCTTTGATAGGAGTAAAAGGAACTTTCGATGGCAAGGTTTAAAGATCGTTGTAAGGAAGCTGTGTAGGTGATCATAAACCTGACTAAAACTTGAAACCTATTGGCACCCCTTACTGCCATAACAAAACCAAAATGATTTCTAGTGGCCTTCATAAAACTTTAATAAAACTTAATAAAGCTGGATGGTTTTGCAATGTTACTTGGGATAAGCTCTTATTTAGAATCAAATGGTTCTAAGAGCGTTTTATGGCAGCATTTCCAAGATACATTAATCTTAAAGAAGAATGCCATAAAACTTTTTCAAAACTTTTATCAGGTTTAATGAAAGTTTTGCGAAATGATGTCTTGAGAGGGAGATCAAGTATTTTTTAAAACTACTTATAAGGTGAATTACACTTATGCATGATTTAGTTTTTTGGAGGTTTCTTCAAGTGTTCTTTAATCACTCTTCAGAACTGTCAATCCATTAAAACCACCTTAACTTGGAAGATGACATGATAAAACCGGATGAACTCCATAAAGCATTGATAAAAACTACCAAAAAACATGAATAAAACCAATTTGTATTTGACTTGTTACTTGGGAAAAAATTACGGGCCTGACATAGCCATTGAAATTGATTTGATTGCAATCTTCAAAATCATCATCAAAACATGCTTGTCCTTTCACAAAGCGAATAGATCATATCCGATGTCTTTGAACCGGTCTAAATCGCGTTAATTTATCCTCCCAACTCAAATAGACGAGTTCACGGCCGGAAGGAGTAACATCTTGACACTCGTAAAACTTGCAATTCCACCCCTGCCTATCACAAGAGCCGTGTTGAGATTTAACGTTCTTAATTGTGCTCATTTTTCCGCTTCTTTAGATCTTCCTCGGCGACTGCGGAAGGAGCGGAAGCTGTGCCGATGGAAAGAGCGCAGAGCACATCATAAAATAAATGAAAGCTATGTGATAAAAATACGAAACCGTATCCCCACGAAAAATGAATAACGAGCCGGCGGTGGATAATTATAGAATAAAAACACCGACGACCCTCGTGATACCGCAAAATGCGAGAAGCCGGGAAAGTAGACGTCTTTGGTTTGAGGAAGAAGCAGTACATGCCGTAGGGTTTCGTTGATAACATTATGGCAGTGTGTTGTCGTCAGGAAGGAAGCCAACAGGCGAAAGCGAAAACACATTAATTATAATTAAAAAAGTTAAGCGATGAAAGGAATTTTCTATATTTCAAATCTCTTGTCTAGTTCTACAATCGCAGACAAACAAAGAACCCACTCGCAATCTACACAAACGACGAACGCCACCCTCGCCCGTCAGCTGGAAACGCCTGCTCAATAATTCAATAATCATTAAATTGTCATTTTACGATCACGGAGAGACGATGGCTTCACTCCGCTTCGACGGCCTTATCAATAATTCATGACGCTATCTTTTATAATAAAAATGTAAACTTTTTTTCCACTCACAGTGCAGCAGTTGACAGCTCTACGACGCCACTCCGGCAGGCACCATTGAAATTTCCACTGATCGAAAATACGGATATTTCAATTGAGCAAAGTCTTCAACGAACATGTTCAACTTCTTCCTGTACGGAGCGAATCTAAAAAAAAGAATAAACCCACCACACAATCACAACTCAGATGCCGAAAGTTCTTCTCTGTTTTTCCGCATTGGTGGGCAGAACTGAAACGAATCACAAACCCGACCACGCTACCCCCAATAGCCGCCCTCGCAGCAGCAGCAGCAGCAGCAGCAGCCACCAAAAAATAACACATTTTTCTCTACGACAGCCATCGGGGAGGGAGGGACATGGGCTGGGGACAAACTTTGACGGGGACTCGGCTAAAATTTAAACCGTCTAGACGTCGTAAAAGGAATACGGGACCCATTCCGAAGTTCTTCCTGGTTTACATCTTCGTCTGCTCGGAGCGGGAAGGTGTTTGCGGAGCTGAAGCGGAGTTCGGGCGACTCCAGACGGAAATCAACGCCACGCCACGCCACGCCACGTGGTCAGCGGAAGGAAAGCTTTGGCGTGTTTTCGACGAAACAATACATTTTTATCAGCAAGTTGCTACCACTTGAGCAAGTATGCGACCGACGAGGACGCCAACGTTGGTTGGATGTGTGTATGTGTGTGTGTGATGGTTAGAAAGTGTCGTCGTACCTCGAGGACGCAATGAGTAAAGTGGGAAATTCGCTTCTGAGAGGGAAAATGCGGAAGTGATGGCTTGTTTTTGTTTTGTTCGTCGCACTGTGGGATTATTTGAAAGGAAAAGTGGCAAAAACTGCGACCTCAAATAAATATTTAAAGGAAATACTTCTGTTCGAGTTGGGTTCAATTTCTTTAACTAGTCAGGTAATCCGTATTTAAGAAGGGATTTAAACTCAACCTCATTTCCTCTTTTCAAAAGTTGTAACCTCTTTTGAATCGCACTGGGAAAAGGTGAGAAGAGTCTTGTTCAAAACATTGAAGAGCTCGACATATTAGGTGTATCTGTCAGAGCGGAGATTTAAAGACGTTTAAATTAACGGGAAAACTTTGGAACCAACTAAACAATTGCAACTCTCAAAACAAACAAAAGAAACTCGCACAATAGAATAAAGTGCACCATAGTGAACGACCAGGATGAAGGATTGAATAAGCAGTGAAATACTCTATTAAACTTCCAATTTGCAAGTTATTTCCAATCAGGAAAGAAAATTCTGCGAACAATATTTTGACATGTTTAAAGAGGCTTGTGTTTGAAAAATTACCCATCAAAGCTAAAATGGTAACCACTGATCACCTGAGGATTCTGCATTTGGTAGTCTATGATACAATAAATTTTAACTATGAAAGCACCAAGTGTTTTATTTGAAACTCTTTGAAATTACATTGCAAATAACCAAAAGATTGATGAATCGCACAAAAAAATGTAAGGGCCAAATAAAAACTTGCAGACAGTCTTGCAAAAAACAAAAGTTGTGAATTGAAAAAATATGGCGAAGGAATAAACCAATATTTTTGGAAATCATATTCAAATACATGGACGCAAAAAAATACAATTGAGCACGGAAAAATTAAGAATGCTCTCAAGAAATAAAATGAGTACAGATATAAAAAGTAACAACATTTTTAATATAAACACTAAAACAGAAAACAGAAAAAAATAAAAATAAAATACATAAGAAAAAAGAGTAGGAGCATAAAACCACATGAAAAAAACAATTATAAAATAAAATAAATGTAATACAAAAAATAGCATTACGTAGAGCTAAAAAAAGAAAAATAAGACAAAATTAAAACGAAAAACATGAAAATCAGCCAAATAATGCAAATGGTAATAAGTTTTCATGAGCAAAAAAAAATAGAGAACCGCACTTAAACACCAGAACACCAGAAATTTAGAATGCGTCTCAAGAAAAAAAAATGAATACCAAATTAAGAAGAAACTACATTTTTAATATAAACACTAAGACAAAAAAAAAAAATGAAAAAAAAAATTTGATGAGAAACAAAATCAGAAAATATAAAAACAGATGTAAGAAAGAAGAAAATAAAATGAATGATATACAAAAAAATAGCCAGAAATTCAAAAAAACATTAAAAGAAAAATATGAAAATCAGCCATATAATGCAAATGGTAATGAGCTCTCATGAACAAAACAAAAATAAAGAACTGCACTTAAACATTAAAAAGATTAATGGTGAATCCAAAAACCAGAAATTTAGAATGAGTCTCCAGAAATAAAATGAGTACGGAAATAAGAAAAAAAACTACATTTTTAATATAAACACTAAAACAGGAAACAGAAAAAAATTTAAAAAAAATTTAGAAGAAAAAAATGTAAAAGAACAAAAACATAAGTAAAAAAAGTAAAAAGAAAATAAGTGAAATCAAAAAATAGCCATACAAAGAGTTTAAAAAAAGAAGGCACAATTAAAAAGAGAAATATGAAAATCAGCCAACCAACGCAAATGCTAATGAATTCTAATGAGCACAACAAAAATAGAGAACTGCACATAAAAATTTCCAAGATGAATGATAAATCCAAACACCAGAACTCAAAAAACAAATCGGAACTTTTAAAATTTAAAAAGAAAATTAAACAATAAATTAACCGCTAGAACATAGTTTTTCGCATGAAGAAATATTTTACTGGGATGTTTTTCAATCACAAGTCCTCTCATTTGCACATGTTTTCCTTATGTTAGGTCAAAAGTTTGTGATTTTACTCTCAAATCGCTAACCTGAACAATATTGTGGTCAACATTTAAGAGGTAACTCATGAATTCTTAAATTCTACAATTTTTATAGAAGTACTTGTTTTTTCCATTTTCCCATTTATTTTTTAGGCTAGGATCCACTCTAGGTGATTTATTCTAAAATGTTTTTCTGAATTATTCCCCCAATCATCGGTCGCTTGTAGGAGATATTGGCTCATTTTTTTTCTTATTCTTTACCTTTCAAAAGCTAATTTTTCATTGAAACCCAAGCAACACACTATCGAAAAAATAGGTTGCAGCAACTTGATTGTGCCTCGAATCGGTTACAAAGAAGTTTCTTTACCTGATTTGCAACAAGTGTGTTACTAGGGAGGTCAAAACCTGTTGATTTAAGGTTTAGAAAACTTCAGTTTTGGAAGAATGCATAATGATGGGCAACAAGTCCACGTTAATAATAATAATAATAATAATAATAAAGGACGCACAAACTTTAACTGCGCAATAAAAGGCAAAAGTGGATAAATCAATAATAAAAAAAAAGGCTGCTACAACGGTAGATCTTATGTTTTGAACTTAAGGACAGTTTGGATGACCTGAAATATCCCTAACTTGTTACCTTACGTCTGTTGAGCTTCAACATAATTCAATGGATATTGTTGGATACATATTGTCTCTTTGAAAACCCAAAAAACCTTCTGTTGTAACTGGAGATCTTATGTTATTAAATCCAGAACAGTTTGAATGACAGAGACCCATTCAGAATATACATCCAGTTTATTTCATAATGTTTTTTATTTACGTTCGATAATGTTCACTGAATATAATTGAATATGTTGCGTGACTTTGTATAGCACAATAAGCATAAAGTCAACCGTAAAACTTATGTTCTTAACTCAAGAACAGTTTGGATGACCGAGAGCATCACAAAATTATCAAATAATGCCTGTGTACTTTTCAAAAGGTTCATTCAATATGTTTGAAAACAAACCGTAACCATGTATAGCCCTAAAACCTACTGTTACAGCTATAGATCTGTACTTCTAAACTCAAGCATATTGTGGATGACCTCGAACATCCCAGAAAGATACAAAAATGTTTAGTGCTTATCAACGAGAATTTAATAACAGGTTTGCATACGTACCATTTGCTAAAATAACGCTTTACACTATTAATAAGGCATTTATTTTTTCTTTCTGAACTTTATATTCAGGTCGTCAACTCATATGTTTTTAATTTATTAGACAGTGTACACTTTTATTCAATCTCCGGGTTTACCCAAGTAGCACTATTTGTTTCAATAGAGCATAAAAATCGTTCTTGAAACAAATTAGGGATGGTTTGTTGGCTGTGTACCTCGAAATCATCACACAACAGCAACGCAAAAGCGCAAGGGTGGAGGCTGTTGCAACTTGACATACGTCTCTACAGAGTTGCAATAGCATTTAATAAAACTTTCGAATATTCTAATTCGCGTTGCAAGAAAGTGAGATGATACCGATGTTTAAATTAACGCGAGGATAGTTTTTGTTTAAAAGATATCTTCATCAACCAAATATTCGTGATAAAAAAATTGAGAAACAAAATGATCTGAAAATCGTGTTGGTATAAGTTTAATTTTAAACGCTTTCAGATTTATGGATAAAAATTCTGTTCTACTACGAAAAAATATAAATACCCTTGACTAAATCCTTGAGAATAGAGCATTGCTTCTGAGTTTGGAAAAGAAACATTTGTGTATAATTATGTTTACATATGGAAGAATCAGATTAATGATTCATTCGAAAATCAATCAATCGTTACAGGTTCATGTTAAGTTCCAAACTGTGGAGGAATGAGTGAAATTTTAAAATCCCATGTCATGTGGGAAAATTTTGACAAATGGCATCTACGAACAAACCAAATACACTACCGGCTAAAATAATTATATTCCAATCCTAACACGTGAATGCATCTTTTAGTTTTTCCATGCAGAAATCTCTAAATTATAGATATCTGGACAATAGTAACATAATTAGTTTGATAGTCAATTTTCTTTGTTTTAGTATTCCTGATTTACTTATTATTAGAAACAAAATGAATTCCACATTATAAAATAGTAATAAATTTAATGTTAAACCATACTTACAGCTGCTTATTTGTTCAAAGAATATACGTAACTTACTGGAAAAATAAATTAATTGGCATTACAAATAAAACAATAATGTCATATACGCTTTCAACAAATTTTTAGATCAAATAGAACAAAGAATTAAAATAATTCCAGAAGCTACACCATGTTTCTTTACTTAACTATACTTATACAATTGAGCGGGGATTTCATTAAGAGGTTCAAAAGGAATAGCAAACAACATTCTTGTATTACTCATCTTCCATGCATTAAATGTCTGGATTTGTTCGTAATTGATCATCCATAATTGTGGTCTAGGTCACAAAAAATCCAATGGAGACACAACTGTTTCTAAAGAAATTATTTTAATATATGTGGAAAATATCAAGCTTGTTCTAAATATGATTTTGTGTAGACTTAGATTACTATCAATTTGCAATTATTTATGAATTGTTTATGATGAAAACTACTAGCCAGAAAAATTCAACTGTATGATAGCTAAAGGAGGTTACTTTTAAAAGACGAAAACTTTATTTTGTACTACTAAGCATTTCATTTTAAGCTTGATTTGAATGACTCAACACAAAATTGCATACACAAATTTATATTCAGCAAATTTTAAAGAATTGTATTATGATTATTTTCGGTTATGATATATCGATTATTCCATACCCATAACATTAGAATCTCTTCTATACATATATTATTGCTTTAGTTTTGATTTAAATTAGCAATTTGAAAATTATACAATCAGGTGCTGATACATTTTAAATTTTATCAATACCAACGTTTTACTATGTCTTGAATAGATTAGGTTATAGTTGGGAGCATAGCAACAATTTTGTTCCTAAATAGGGTCTCAATTCGTCTCGGAGTATGGCTACCAAAACGTTAGTCAATGGATAGTTCGTAGTGGTGAGTGACAAACAGTCAACATCGGCTTGAATCCGATCGATGTTTACTAATTGTCAGTGTGTTCCATCTTAATCAATTTTGGGTAGCCATACTTAAGACGAATTTGAGTCCATCGCACTGCTCGTTGTCAACTTGTATCTTTCAATTTCAACCTGCCGTAATGCTAAACGGAACTATCATCTTCATTTATATTCGTTCTAGTAATAAGTTATTGTCCACTCCTAGAGCCTCTCTTGTAGATGCTAAATTATCTGCTTCTGACAATTTCATCATAAGAGCTCATGTTCCTATACGCACTAGTAATCTCACAACAGTATATTTTGTTTGGGAAGTTAATATGTTTCAGCTTTACGTAGGTAACTATGTTATTGAAAATAATTAGTTAGGGCACCCGAAAATTAAAATAGTTTGCTCTCACTATTTGAGTTATCCTTGTTTAAAAGTTAAATAGTAATAGCCACTATTATGAAAATCATAGCCTTTAGAGGTTGCATAACGAACACTTTAAGCCATTTTCTTTGTTAGGCATATATATTAACAACAACCTTTGATCAAATTATGAATTGATTATTTTTTCATAAATATCAAAACACATGTGGTCGGCAGTTTACATTTCACTTGGAGAATTTTAATCGTCATAACTGTCGTGGTAATGTGCAATTGAACGTTGCAAAAACGTAACATTATTCTCTTTATGCTACGTTCTCATTAAGTTGCGTATGTGGCTCAAAAAACGTGTTTTGGGAGATCTTAAGTATCAGAATGCTTCATTGGAACAAGTTTGTATATTATTTGTTATGTTGCACTGGAGGTCAAAATTTCTTCAAAATAAACATCACATACACTGGAAAATATTAAGTATGCAACGTCATGATTAAGTATCACTTAACTGCGAGTTTACTAAGGCAAACAGGTCTCGACTAACTCCAATGTTTGTTTTGAATTGTCTTGGCAAACCATTTGAGTAACACCAATGCACATATTCTAGTATACAGCATACGTGAAATACACTCTGCTGTACGCAAAATATGCTTTTTGTTACTGCAGATTTACTGAAAATGAAACATTATAAACTAGGTGTTGAATATTAAAGATGTTTTGTGTGCTACTGGGTATACAGCCATTTTCGTTTTGAGGTCAGATATGACCCCTAAGGCTTGAAGGGGTTAGGCAACGTAATTTTTAAATCAAAAGAAACAATGGAAATGTATAAAGGTTTAATGGCTACAGGATAGAACAAAACAAAGAACAAAGCAATGAAGAAAATAACCGATGTCAAAAATTAAACGAAGTTATGAGACAATGAAACAAATAGGAAGTACTAACGCAAATAAAAATAACACAATTATAAATGAAAATGTAAAACTACAACACTGAAAAAAAAACCAGACTTAAAAAACCATAATCGGAGAATGAGAAAAACACTGAAAATATGCAACGATGAAAACAAAATAACAACATTTTTTTTTAAACAAGCTGGCGAAATGTACAACGAAATATTTAAAAAAAATAGCAAGGCATAGATAAAAACAAGCTATGAGGGTAGAAATTAGAAGTAGAATTAGTATCTTCCATTTAATTATATATATAATTATATATGATTAAATGGAAGATACTAATTTTTCTTCTAATTTCTAGTTACAGGTATTCCACTAAACAGCTCAAACCCTCTAGGATTCAAGCTATGAGGCATTAAGACATCTGCAACGAAATTTTACAAATGAGAATGGAAATCAAACAATGAAAATGAATTGCCAATAACGAATTGAGTACTTTTTAAAATAAATTTCAAAAAAACTAAAATTTAAAAATCATGAAATGAAAATGAATAAATTTAAAAAAATCGTGAAATACAACTAACAATTTATTAATGGGGGGAAAAAACTAGCATTGCCCAGAACTAACCAGCACTTAAAACTAAAACTAACACATGTTCACATTAAATTAAAATACACCAACAAAATATGAATATCTTTTCAAAAATTAAAAATATGCAATAATTGATAAAAATATGAATGATTAATGAGAAATTATAACAAAATTGATATCTAAACATAAAAATACCGAAAGACTTCAAAATTTCAGTAATATGCAGATTTAGCAAAACTGAAAATGAAGGATTGAAATTTAATAAACTATCAATGTGAAAATGGAAACGAAATAAACGTTGGTTTTTTGACTAGTACGAAACTAAAAAATTACACAAAATCAATAAACAATATTGATAATGTGTAAAAGGATATCAAAAGTTTAAACTTAGAAAAAATTAAAGAAATCGAAGCAAAGAATAATTAAAAGCAAAAAGGAAGGAAAAATCTAAAACTTTAATATGAGCATTAGAGGAAGTAAAGAATATGATGTTTAAAGAGTAACTCTTATGGGAATTATGGCCATAGATATTAGAAAATAACAGTTACATATAGTAGACGTGAACAAAATGAGCTGAGCACTACTGAGTTTGAAACTGGCTAGTCGAAAAAATGTAAATGTGATGTAAAAACCAGGCTCTTCGATCTCTTAAATAGCTATCATAGAAACGTAACTAAAAATCTATCTAGAAAACATTTGAAAAGATGTCCTTTAGAATAATCAGTTGCTTTTTCGAAAAAAAAATATATGTATATTTTCATTAAAAATATTCAATGATATTTGGAATGATTAATTCTGTTTATCAGTCCTTCAAGGATATATAATTTTCCTTTCAGTAACAAACGAATGGATGTCAGATTCATATTTGACATAAGTTTATTATATTCTCTTACATCTTAATTCGCGTAATCGGGACTTGGAAGGGCACCCGATTGAAGCGAGTAAGATGGTTAGAGACGGAATGTGAACTATTCGTTGCTAACAGTTTGAGGATGAAAGGCGGACCCCCATTCGGTTCTAAAGAGATCAACCAATAAACCATTGAATAATAAACCTAACCGTAACGGAATTATCAACACTTTCTCTTCATATCTTCGGTTCGAGCAGAAATTGCTGTCCACTAAAGGGGTCTCATGTTGATGAGAAGATAATTCCTTCAAAACATCATAATGCTGTAGTTTATTCCCTGAAACTTTGATGCAAATCCGACTAAAAATGGCAGTGTCTCTGTGTTCTGCGTGTCTAATTATTTTCGAGTACAGTTCTTTCTGTACTAGGGTATTATTTCATACATAATTTTTCTTTCAGTGACAAATCAGTGGATGCAAAATTTATTTTTGAAAGTATTGAAATTGTAGTATGGGAGGGACTATCAGGGCACCCGATTGAAGTGGATTAGATAGGGAGAGTAGAAATGCAAACTCCTCATTGGAACAAATTGTGGATAAAGGGCGAGCTTCCCACTCATAGGAGCATCCTCAAAGTGTTCCTGTTGTTGTATGCAGAAATTGTATAATCCCCACGTTGACGTTAAATCGATCCATCGAACTCGTTTTTGGCCCTTCATACGATGGAATGATGAGGACAATCGGTAGTTATTGAAGCATAATCAAATCAAACAAATTTCTAGAGGCATTCAGCTTTCCATATGAAAATAAGGGCTGTTTCGATCAAAATTTGGTCGACTTAAATTTGACGCATTTCCTTTCATCGTACATACAAATAATTTGGCCCACTCCTCATTTTGAAGATGTGTGCGTGTAGCATCGTGCTTCTATTGTGATTTTGAGATTAGCACTTCAGTTATCAAAATGTCCTCGAAGTGAGAAAAGCAACGCATCAAAATTTTGCACGTGCATGGCGAAAATCCAAACTACTCTCACGCCAAGTTTGCGAAATTGTTAAATGTGGCTAAATCAACTGTTACCAACGTATTAAAAGTGTTCGGTGAACCTCTCCGTCCGAGATGTCGCAAAGAAGCTGGGAGTGGTGCCTTCAACTGTGGATAGAGCTAAAAAACAAGCTGGACTGTCGACTTACAAGAAACTGGTGACTCCAAATCGCGACGATGAACAAAACACATCGGCCAAAGCACGATCGCGAAAGTTGTACACGAAGATGCTGACGAAGTTTGATTGCGTGGTACAGGACGATGAAAATTACGTCAAGGCAGACTTTAAACAGCTTTTTATACGACAGGAATTTTATACGACAACCGGGCAGGGAAAGGTTGCAGATATTTTCAAGCACATTAAACTGTCAATGTTCGCAAAGAAAGTCATCCGTACCTGTGGCTTGAAGAGCAACGTTTACATTGCGACCAGAACCGTCAACCAGGAAATTAATCTGCGCGAGTGCCTACAAAAACGTCTACTGCCTTTCCTGAAGCGACACAATTGTTGTATTTTGGCCTGGATTTGGCATCTTGCCGTTACGGAAAAAAGGTCATGGCCAACAACGTTCAAGTGGTGCCCAAGGACAAGAAGAACCCTTCCAACACGCCAGAGCTCCGCACAATCGAAGAATATTAGACTATCGTCCAGCGGAACCTTAAGAAGACTGAAGAAGCTGCTGTGAGCGAGAAACAGTGCAAGGCAAACTGGCGTTCTGCGGCGAATAAAGTGGACAAGGAGACTGTACAAAATATTATGGCAGGTGTCAAACGAAAGACCTGGCAATTCGCATTCGGTAAAAAGGAAGCTTAGCTGAATATTTCTCCTGTAGTCTGCATTAACTGAGCTTGGAAAAGAAAAACGACTCACGCACATTACTGTTTGACGAAATTTTGATCGGAACACCCTTTAATAGAAAAGTAGAAAATTCATACGGATTTTAACCGATCTGTCGACCGTCACAAACCCACAGTGCGAGTGTCACGCTGCCGCTTCGGTATGATTTCCAATTAAAACGCATGTGCAGGAACGGTTCTAGGCGACGGTTCGTTCCGGATCCTGTAATTTCACCGGAAGCGAAAGGACGACGACACTTCACTTGTGCGGATGAATCGGGTTGGGATGAATGATGCGGCGACCAAAACCTACAATGCTTTCCATCCAAGTTATGTGCTAATTCGAACACTCACACGCATACACTGGTGACAATGCAGCGGAAGGTTGACCTAGAGTGAGAGACTTCCGACGCCACACAAACACACACACACACACGTGATGCTTTGGGCGGGTTACAACTTTTGCGGGATGAACAGTCGAATCAATCGAGAAAAGGGCGTTAAAGGGCCGATATGATGATGATGTTGGTGTTGATGATGTAGCAATGGAGAAGTTATTTTGTTTACTCTGCTGTTATTTGCGTACGCATTGTGTCGTATGTCTGGTTCATTGGATTTTTTATGCGATTCATATCGAAGGGGAGAAATGTGGCGAAAATAGAAGTTGAGTGAATGTTGTTAGGATTGAATTCAGTTTGGAAACGAGAAAGCACCTTCTCAAAAGTCTCCAATAAATCTTAAGTGTACCGGTGTCTCAATTTTCATTTGACATTCCGCAAGAACCCATTAAGCATTCCTTCGACTGGAATGTCGCTTCCAAGGACTTGTGTGTATTTAACGATAAAACCATCCATCCCCCGAAAAAGGGTCCTCTCTGGGGATGATTATGGAGACTCTGCTGTCATCTTTCTCGACACAGACAAGTCCCTAAATAGCACCAGACAGGCGAAAATCGTCCGGCTTACATTCCCCGGTAATGTAATGGATAAAATATGAAGGCAAAAAGTGCTGCTGCCTTTCCCGGGGGCGCAAAACCCTTTCTCGCTTTCCCTCCGCATTAATGCCAATATGTTTCCCGCTGTTTTCCGAGCTCAGAGCCGTCCCATGTTGTCCTAGTCAAACAGATCTACGAACGGCGATAACGACGACGACGCCGGAGACACCAACAACCGGCAATCATCCAGACTTACGCACCCATCTTGTGTTTTAGGCGAAAAGGATGGCACCCTAGCTCATGCAGGGATATCAAGAGGATGTTCCTTATCACCGTCGTCAACGAGGCAACTATATTTTGAGCAACAGGGGGGAAGCAAAAGCCCGTGTCTGTAGTCTTCTCACATTTGGCGTTGGTCTGAAGGTCGGAAGGAAGGATGATATCATCGCTATTTTTAGCATGTTGTCGGTATGTTAGTTGCTTTGACTGTAGGCAGGAGTGACTCTGAAAAAAAATCAATTTTCCCCCCGAAAACTTTTGACTGTCAATTCTCACATCACTGCTTTCGTCCTGTTTACAACACAAACAGCAAACACGCAAAACGGAAATCATTACCGTCATGGTGTTTCATCCAGAAGTGGAAGACGACGCGTTTCGGAAGAACGACATCCAGCTACTTTGCGATACAAAGCGAGAGGTGGAGAGCAAGACAAAACAGCGAAATTGCTTCAGGGATTCACGGTCAATAGAAGCTCAGTTCGGATCGGAGTTGATTCCTTTTGATAGCGACTGCCACCACGAATAGGAGCTAAAATGAAGGGGTAAATGTACGGATTTCTCTTACCCGGGCCAGAAGTCAACCAGATGTTAAGTGTATTTACGCTTCCAGAGGATTTGCTTACCTGTAAAGAAAGAAAGAAAGAAAAAACGAACCGATGGTTAGCGATGTGGAAATTCAAAAAATAACAAAAAAAAAGTGATTTTAATAAGACGATAAAAAAGTATGACGGATGCACCTGCCACCGAAACTTTGCACTCTTCTATTTGTGCTTTGAAAAAAGTCGACGCATCAAGGGAGGCGGATCGAATGTCAATGATCTGGAAAATCCCCACCAAGTGAGAGTCCTCGTGAAGTTAACCCTGCCGGAGAGGCTTATGAATAAACGAATACGGTGTTTCGTGTCGTCTGCCAGTCTCCCCCCCCCCCCCTCCTCGACATTATTCTTGGAGACAAAGCCAGAAGCCCCCAGTCGGTGGCAGGCAGCAAGATGTTTAGGCGAATTTGCTCCTCGAAACATTATTTATTGAAGCAAATCGGAGCGGTGGGGTTGTTGAGGAGGGGGGGGGGGTTAAGGCCCTGCTGATGGAGAATAACCACATCTGCGTCGTCGTCGTCGTCGTCGTCGTTGCCTGTATATTTCGGATTTGGAGAATTGAAGCTCTGCTTCAGGAGGTTACTTTCATTTGAGGAAGATCTGATTCAATTGAGATTGTGGTAAATGGATGGAAACTCGATTGTAAATTGAAATGGATTAAACAAAGACTGAAAGCATTTGCCAAACGGGACTTTCGTAAAGAATTAAATCTCTCAATTGGCGGCTTCAAATTAAATGGTATTTTCGTGGGACCTTGAGGGCATTTAGGATTTCCAAGAGCAACCTTCTTCTACTTGGCTTTATACTATTTTCATCACAATACTTACTCACTTAAATTAGTGTTCTTTGGAGCACCTTCATGCTTATTAATTGAGGCTTGCTTTGGAAAATGTGTGGAAAGGACAATTATACGCATAATTTCCAACGCAAGCGAACGAAGAACCCGGAAAGACATCCGATTTCATCGGAAATTGGGCCCTTGACCCTCCTACTTGGAAAACCGACGCGTTTATCGACTACCTTAGGTAAAACTGGACACCATGCCGAAAGTGGGAAGCTTAACCTCATGCTGCAGGCCTGCATGGGAGGCTAAGAATTCGACCAGCAGTGCAGTTTTCTGCACTTTCATTTTTCTGCCAGGTTGTAGTACGTTTATATAAAGGCACTAATATCAGGTGTGATACTGATAATTAAAAAAAATGCAAATACATTATCTAAGACGATCGCTGTGAAGTAAACTTTTCATTTGCGTGACAATTTTTTTTATTAGTTCATTTATTTGTACAGGCTCAATCGAATCAACTTTACATAGCCAAGTTTTCATATTTAACACATCGGTCAAAAAGTCCCAGGCCTAACTACCAGATGACACCACTAATAAAATATCCATATAATTTTACGAAAGTACCAACCTTCAAAAGATTGCTGTCAAAATTTCATGACGTTTATTTATTATTTATCGAGTTACAGTGGTAGATGTGACGCTACTTTTGTGATTATTAAAAACGGTGGATTTTTTATGGGAAAAACACCGTTCAAGTCCAAGCTTGGCATGGAAAATGTTATCCGGAATCTGCTCCATCGAAAACGACCATCAATCCAATTTCAAACATGGTCGAACGGACACCGATGATGCTGAACGCCCTTGTCGGCCAAATGAGGCAGTTATTCCGGAAAATATAGAAAAAAACCCAAAAAATCATCATCGGCAATCGCAAAATGAAGTTGCACGAGATAGCTGAAACTCTGAAGGTATCAAAAGATAGTGTTTACACCATCATACACGAACATTTGGGTATGAAAAAGCTGTTTTCCAAATAGGTGCTCACACCAGAGCAGAAACAACAACGAGTCGATGATTCAAAGAACTGTTTGGAGATGTTCAAGCGAAATAAGAAGGAGTTTTTGCGTCGATACATCACAATGGATGAAACATGGATTGACCACTTCAAAGCCGTCCAAAGCGTCCAAAGACTCAAACATCGGCTGGGAAGGTAATGGTCTCTGTATTTTGGGATGCGCGGGGAATTTTATTCATTGACTACTTTGAACACGCAAAAACAATAAACAGCGGCTATTTTATCCTTTTCACTTAAAAAAACACTAATAAAAAAAACTTTTTGAGCGCATTAGTAGAACGATTGCAATTGGAAAACTAGGCGAATTTAAAATTAACACTTCATTTGATCACTTTTTAAAAAGAAAATATAAAACATTGAATTGCTTTTTTAAAAATTTCCGCTAGTAAACTCGAGCAAATTCCTTTAGATTCCTTTAGCTTGTACTGGAATTTAAAGGAATTTGCTCGCATTTACTAGCGGAAATTAAAAAAAAAAAAAGTGTTTCAATGTTTTATTTTTTATTTTTAAAAAGTGATCAAATGAAGTGTTAATTTTAGACTATTATATCGTTTTTTTTTTCGATAGTTTGAAGGCCGAAATCGCCCAGAAAATTGGGCATTAGGCTGATGCAAAATTCGAAATATTTGCTCCCCTAAGCTTAATCGACGCCAATTTGGGTCCTGATAGTCCCCAAAAAGTTTTAACACATTTGGTTTTAATTTGGCTTTGCACACGCTATTCAAAGTTTGTATGGAATTAGTATGAAGAATTTCAAACTTACATTTCGGATCCTAACATCTTGATATTATATCCTTAAACCAAATCTTATATACATTCATATAGTGTAAGTTGTCAACTATCAAAATGCCGAAAGATACCTGACATGTAAATTTTATACAAAAATAGTTATACATCAAATATAATAATAAGAAGTAAAATATGTAATGTATGTAAAATATATAAATATAAAATATATAAAATATACATAATAATATAAATAAAATAAAATACATTAAATATATGTATATAAAATATAAAAAACATACAAATAATAAGAAAACAAAAATAAGAATAAAACATCATGCCTAAAGTGTGTATTTTATGTTTTATTGAATAACTATTTTTGTATAAAATTTACATGTCAGGTATCTTCGACATTTTGATAGTTGACAACTTACACTATATGAAATTTAATTAGATTTGGTTTAAGGACATAATATCAAGATGTTAGGGATCTGGAAATGTAAGTTTGAGATTCTTCATACAAATTCCCATACAAACTTTGAATAGCGTGTGCAAAGCCAAATTAAAACCAAATGTGTTAAAACTTTTTGGGGACTATCAGGACCCAAATTGGCGTCGATTAAGCTTAGGGGAGCAAATATTTCAAATTTTGCATCAGCCTATTGGGCATATATAACAGGGAAAGGGAGGAACCATCAGGGCGAAACGATTTGGATAAGGAGCATGGGACTGCCTCCTCCCTATTGTTAACATTTCGGGGAACGAGGGCAGGCCCTTCGACCCCATCTATTGGATTTATTCTGTCAATCGAGGGCTCGAAGCTTATGCTGTGGGTGATTGGAGGATTTGGTGATTTTGGAGGATTTCCCGGACTTCCCGCTAATTTTGGACATTCAGAATGTAAACATCGATTTACAATAAGATCACTACACGAAACCATGCGTACTTCCACATAGTTGTTCAGAAGTTCTACGCTCGTTTATATTCTCAAACTCTACTAGAGTTTTCCAGATTTTAAGGAATTTCTTAGGACTTCGCAAAGCCTTGAAGCAGCGTTGCCGGAAGAAAGAGAGCTAATCGAAGCCCCTCTTGAGGACTGCTGGAGTGGAAAGAAATCGGCGGAACGATTGGTTCGACAATGCGAAGAATTCAGCGCGTGATGCTGCAGCAAGCAACTCGTCAAAATATCGAGCGATACAGACAGAAGTGTAGACAGAAAACTCATCACTTCCGGGATAAGAAGCGTCATCTGGACGAGTTACGTAGAAATTGAGCAGCCGTATCGTTTTCAAAATACGCGTAAATTCTACAAGAAGCTCAACGCATTCCATAAAGGCTTCGTGCCGCGAGCCGAAATGTGTCGGGATAAAGTAGCGGTATCTTGAAGGATGAACGTGGGGCGGAATACCAAGACAGCAGGAGGAATGGCTTCTGCGCACGATACTATTGATCGTGAAGAGCTATGGAAGATTATGAACGAGAACGTTTCTCTCGGAAAACTGATCAGAATGATGGAGGCTACGAAGGATGATGTACATTGTTACGTGAAGATTTCGGTGGCGTTTTCGTTTGAAACACGCAAAGGACTTCGACAAGGCGATGGTCTTTCCTGCCTCCTGTTCAACATTGCGCTAGAAGGTGGTATGAAACGTGCGGACTTTAACACACGGGGTACGATTTTCAATATATCCGGCCAGTTCATCTGCTTCGCTGACGATGTGGACATTGTCGGCAGAACGTTTGCTGGTAGCTGGTAGGTGGTAGCTGATAAATACACCAAGCTGAAACGTTTAGCGGAAAAGGTTGGATTAGAGGTGAATGCGTCGTCTGTTGGTTGGAGGAACCGAGCGTGGCTGAGCTCGCATAGGCAGAACTGTGACAATTTACGCAGATGAGTTCGAGGTGCTGGATGAGTTTGTATACCTCGGATCATTGGAGACGTCGGATAACAACTGCAGCAGAAAAAAATCGGAGACACATTATTACCGGAATTCGTGCCTACTATGGACCGTACAAACTGTACCATGAACATAACTCTGATAAGACCGGTAATTCTCTACGGGCATGAGACGTGGACAATGCTCGAACAGAACCTGCAAGCACTAGGAGTTTTCGAATGACGCGTGCTTAGGACCATCTTTGGCGGTGTATGTGAAAACGGTTTATTGAAGAGAACGATGAACCACGAGCTGGCGCAGCTCTATGGCGAACACAGTATCCAGAAAGTCGCTAAAGAAAGAAGGGTACAATGGGCAGGACATGTTGTATGAATGTCGGTCAACAACCCCGTAAAAAATGGTGTTCGTCTCGAATTCGACCGGGACAAGACGCAGAGGAGCACAGCGAGCTAGGTGGTTAAACCAAGTGGAGCAAGACCTTGGAAGTGTGGGACATTCTAGGAACTGGAGACAAACAGCCCTCAATCGGAAAAATATCGTGACGCAGGTGCGGTTCTAATAGGAACTGGTCATGGTAATGTTGCTATTCAATGGATTTTCTAAGTGCGATGACACTCAACTGTCTTACCGAAAGATGGCTGCCAACTAGATCCCACTTATTTCGCTCGTGGTTGCGGCTACAAATTCACCACTGGCTTGGTTAACCGACTGCATAGCCAATGGTTTAAGACATCAGCTACCTGGTCAATGGTTGCTTGGGAACCACCACCAGCTGCCAATTTAATACTGGCTCGTTGCCTCTCTGAACAGCTCCAAGGCTGCCGAGCGAATGAAGCAACGAAGGTCTATATCGTTCACTGCTGAGATCTCCCTTACTTACATTTGAAGTCCGTGATAGGAAAATGCTTGGCATTTATCTAATCTAATCTAATCTCACCCAAACGCAGCCTATTCTTGAGACCATCAATGAAAATTACGGCTTCTTAAATTCATCACTTTTCTTGTCATGTACCGCAGAGAGGACTCCAAGAAACAGAGCAATTCCAGATCGAGTGTCTGAAATCACTCTACTACTTCGAATCAAGGGAAGAAAGAACGCGTGGGCCTGCGCGTACCAAACGCATCGATATAGGGTTAAATAATGTGATAATTTTTATTTTATCGTTGGGAGCATAGATGCTAGAAAGATTAGTTTATGCTCATTTTTTCCTGTGGGTGAACTTTTGGCATTTGAACAAAAAGTCTGGCAGTAACTTTCCAAGGTTATGGCGCCTTCGCTCGCTCATAGGAAACTACTTGACATTTAGTAAATGTACGCTGCAAAACGAAATTATAATTGCGTTACTTTCAACAGTTTCATTTTGAAAATCAACAGTTTCATGTTGAGAATCAACAATTTTCAATATTGGAATCAACGCGTAGAAATATATACGATCGATTGGAGCAAAATCTGACCACTTTTCGTGACTATTGCTATACCCTAGCAAAGACCCTACCAATAATAAGCTGATATCATATAAGTAACAAGTTCTGTTATCCCAGTTATCGTTGATTTCCGCTGTTATCGCATAACAAATTTAGGTAATTTTGTTATCATATGTTATCATTTTGAACACACTATTTTTTATAAATTGTTGAACTTTCAAGATTTTTAGCATATTTGAACAAGAAATTTTGCTTTTAATCGAAATATTTTTTCCATTTATCAGCATGAGAATTTGATTTCAAGTTGATAACATATTTTGAAACTATTTCAATAAATTTGCTTACAAAACAGGATTGGTTATCAAGTTGTTCGCAGGGATAACAAAATAAGTTATTATTATGATATTCAACGAGTATTTTTTTGTTATTCATTCTGTTATGTTGGCTGTTTATTCAGCCTAAATGATAACATATTCAGTGATCAAAGAATGATAACCTGGTATTAGAACTTGTTATGAATTTGGTATAAACCTTTGCTCGGGTAGGCTTTCTTTTAAAATTGTACCGCCGCAGTATTGAAAACAAAAACGTAGTCCTACGTTAAAAATGTCGCTCTTTTTTGCGATAAACAGTTTAGAAATTGCGTGTGAATGTATTTGATAGCTTGATTATAAAGGCACATATGTTAGTAATCCTTAGTAACGAGTTAATAGTATCAATTCATACAATTTGATTGCATTTAATAATCGTCATATGAAAAGCGTAAAGCGATAATTGTTACGACATTTTGACTGCGAGTTATTAGTACGAGACACTGAAGAAGTCTGCACATTGTAGACGAAATACGCGTATCTGTCGAAGATAAGCAAAGGTAGTTGGAATTAAATGGAGATTACTAATTTTTCTTCTAATTTATAGTTACAAGTATTCCACTAAACAGCTCAAACCCTCTAGGATTCAATAAGAGATAGTTTTAAAACCATTTCGTTGTGCGGATAATATTCGGACAGCCTGTAAAGTGTAACAATAATTATTGACTCACCCTTTAAAATCAATTGAAAAAAAAACAACTAACATTTAGCTTAAAATTTTCAAAGAAAAAGAAAAAAGATGAATTTCACCAAATAACACAACTTGGTGAGTTCATTCCATTTATTGAAAATTTATCATTTTTCGTATAAATCATCTTTGTCATTGGTAAAACGAAAATACTGAATTCACACTGGCAATTTCAATTAGACTCAACTAGGGACTAAAGTCAATCATGTCGCAATATTTTGTTTCAGGAGACATAATTTTATATGAAATCTTTCCTTACACTCCCCGACTTTTTACAAACATGAATTACGTCTCGTGTAAAATTCATAATTTCTAAGTGTGTACTATTTGTTTTTCGTTTGGAGATTTGTAGACGAGTTCACATTTGTTGACAAGGATTTCCACTGCCCCGCACATTTTTTTCGTACTTTTTTTTAAATTTTCTTCACAATTGTTCATGTTTCACTTCCGTACATGCAATTACAAAATATGGCGGTGACAACTTTTTAATTCTGACTTGACAAATGGAGCGGTGGTACTGAACTATGATCATGTAAATTTCAAGCGTTTCCGATGCAAAAATAAGAGCTTGTCGTATAATTAGATGTTATCGGTTGCAAATATGACTTTATGCTGAAAAATTGTAGTGAATATGAAATAACTCTTCATGAAGGCAGTGCTTCTTGCTAGTTAAGGTGTTTCAAATTGATAATTGCATTCAACCATTTATTAAGTCATAATGTTTTCAGTAAAGACTCAGATTACATTGCATCAATTTTTTTTTCTGTGTACTGTAAAATTTGGTTTCAGTTCGATAACTAAAGAAGATTTACAAAATCAATCTAAAGTGTCACCATAATGATTGACTCACTCTTTGAAACCCAATCCCAGTCAACAAACATTTAGCTCAATTTTTTTTTAAAGATTTAGAAGAAGGTGGATTTTACCAAATTATACAACTTGGTGAGTCCATTCCAATTATTGATCATTTATCATTTTTCGGATAAGACGGCATTTTTATTATCATTTGTTCGCGAAATCATCTACGTCTTGTCGCAATATTTCGTTCAAACAATTTCAAACCGAGCGAGAATGATCACTCGAGTCCTGCTGCCAGTCAACGACACCAGAGGGTTCACAAGTCTGCTCTCAGTTTTGCCCGCATCACCTCCCGCAATTTCGCAAGACGAAGCGACAAAGAAGAACAAACCGAAAAAGAAGCAAACATAAAGACGTGTTGCGTTTTTATTATCAGTCGTACGTTAAAATGTCATCTCGCTGCAATGGATGGGGGGTTGGGGGGAAGGGCCCTTTCAGCAACATCCCACTCCCACGAAGAAGCACATTTGTACTGGGAGCGAAAAGACAGTCAGCGACATTCGGAGGATTATTACTTTCCTGTTCTCTGTTGTTTGTTTGTCGCGGTTTTCTTCACGGTTGAAAGTTGACGAGATGGTACAAGATGGTCGGAGAGAGACTTGCAGGTGCGCGGGAGGAAAGAGGAGCAAATGCGAAATGAAGAGCTGATGAGCTGGTTCTATCCGGCAAGATATTAGTTTGCTGCTTGGGACAATGGGGTGGGGTTTGAGGAAGAATGAATGAACCCAGAGAATGAATGAAAGCTTAGGAGTACAGAATCTTGAGTTGAAGAATGGCATGATTGAGGTGTAGAAACTTCACCCTAGATTTGCATAGCATATTCGCCATTCGAACGATCTAATGTGTTTCGAGGGGTGATGATTTCATCTGACTTAAACTAACCGAGCGGAAAAATCTCTACCATTTTTTCAATCGCTATTGAATCGGAGCGCATTTGTAATTCTAATCACGAAACCACCAACATGACACATCGGCCGTCACGGCTCAGTCAAATCAACTGCTGAGACAGGTGAAAATGTCCAACCCTCGTCTACTGTTTTGATTTTCCTGCACTGTTTTCCCCATCCGAGCGCCATCCACTTCCCCCCTGTCAATCTGTCGGTTGGATGGGGTGGGAGGGTGACATTGCGTAATAAACCCAAGTAGCGAACGGCTGAATAACAAAGCAATTGACATCGGCCTGACGGCAAGAACCTTTAAATCATTGACCCTCCCCTTCTTTGGCACGTACCGACTGGCATTCAGTTCCTACCTGCCTACGTGTACTTTCATGCCGTCGAAGAAAGAGTATGAGAATGCGATTTTATGGTGACAAATACGAACGTTGACAAAATTGTCGCCGACTGGCAGTTGGCTGAACTGTAGCCGACACTAAATACTGACTCATAATGGCTCCTAATCGATAACGGTTCAAGGAATCGCCGACTGCACCGTTTTTCCGAGTCATTCAAATCAACTCGTCCAACTCGCAAAACTGCAACTGAGCTCGCCATATTTGCTTTATCGCAATTTATTGACACTCTAATTGGCATTAATTCATATAGTTTTATCACCAGCTCGGAGAACCGGCCGCCCAGTCAACGCCGTCTGACCCATTTCTCCCCATGCAGCAACAGCAAAATTATCTTTCGCACTAGAAAACCGGCGAGGAGATTTGAAGTACATTCTGCAATACCGAGGAACGCGGCGTGGGCGATCAACTTCAATGACACACACATGCAGGCCACTGAACCCTTCCGAGCCGCGAGACTTTGATTCTCCCTATCTATTCCATCGTTATCATCGACTCCATTTAAAAAGAAACTTTATTTATGTTTCTGCTTCGCGTCTCGCTAAGGTCCCCGTCCGTCGGCGGTGTGGGCGGCGTAAGCTCAACCCGCTCCGGTGGCAATGGGTGACGGGATTAGGTCCGCAATTTGTCACAACACAAAGGCAAAGGGGACACAACAACAATGGGGATTTCGCCAGCTCCCAACTACTCGCCACAGTAGGCGTGTGTGTGTTTGTTTGTTTGTTTGTTTATTTGTCTGCGAGCGAGTGAGTGGTCAAATTCCTGGAGTTGAAGTCGGACTCGGTTGACTGATTTGAGCTGCGGCGGAGTTATCATGGTGCGCATATCAGGCGGGTGAATTTTTAATTAAAATGCAAATCAGCTTTGTCACACAAACCGCGTGGCTGATAATCTTTCCAGCTGGACGATTCTGCCGCTAGGGAGCGATGGACGACGGTTGCATGGTATGGCGTAATCGGGCAAAGAGACCCACCCACAGTGTATGGAGTGTTTGTATCTCTGAAGAGAATTAGACTGGAACTCGCCATTCGGCATTTGGTGCGTGGCCCAGTGGAGACAAAAAGAGAAAGAGAATCACTTCTAAGAACGGGGGGTTTGCTCAGTTGATATGAAAATGAGCTTTGAATTGCGTTGCCTCGGATGGTTGATGATACGCCAGCACCGCCGATGTAGTCCTATAATGCATTCCCAATCCATTCAATCCATCATTCGATAGTGCGAAAAGGAATGGTTGGTCTCAGGTGAGTCTAATATGTAGTGGGACCGGGACAAGGTGAGTCGCACGACGTCCCAGGGAACCTGATAGTGATTAATAATACTTCACTATTCATGAATTCATTAATATTATGAGAGATCTGTCACTTCCACTTACGAATGGTAATTGCAATCAACGTTGATTGGCGGGGGTTTATGAGAGAAAACGACGGAATTTTGATACAGTGCTTGCTCAACATCAAATTGTGTTGGTTAGGTTAGATGGACTTGGAATATTACTGTAATCGAAAGTAATTTTGAGAATGTTTGAGTTGATTCATAAAATCATTTGCAAAAAAATCAAGTATTATCATAAATTTTCAAACGTAAGTTTTAAATTTAATAGTTTTTGTTAATCAAATCTCCAATTCTTCAACTCATCAATTCCGCAATTCTTCAATTCTTCAATACTTCAATTCTTGAAATCTTCAAATCTTCAAATCTTCAATTCTACAATTCTTTAATTCTTCAATTCCTCAATTCTTCAATTCTTCAATTCTTCAATTCTTCAATTCTTCAATTCTTCAATTCTTCAATTCTTCAATTCTTCAATTCTTCAATTCTTCAATTCTTCAATTCTTCAATTCTTCAATTCTTCAATTCTTCAATTCTTCAATTCTTCAATTCTTCAATTCTTCAATTCTTCAATTCTCCAATTCTTCAATTCGTCAAATTATTTAATTTCAATTCTTCAATTCTTCAATTGAGAATTGAAGCTTCAATTCTTCAATTCTCCAATTCTCCAATTCTTCAATTCTCCAATTCATCAATTCTTCAATTCTTCAATTCTTCAATTCTTCAATTCTCCAATTCTTCAATTCTCCAATTCTCGAGTACTTTTTCAAACAGACGTATCTGATTTTGTAAACAAAGAAGAGGGGAAGTAAGATTCAAACGACAAATTCTTGAAACCATTAACACGTCCTTGCTAACTTTCATGAATAACATTTTCCTAACATGATGGTGATGCTATTTTCTGTGAGGGTGCTGATAGCTTTGAGAAATTTACTGTTGAATCTTACTTCGCCTCTTTGTTTACAAAATAGGATACGTCTGTTTGAAAAAGTACTCGAGAATTTTCCAATTCTTCAATTCTTAAATTCTCCAATTTCAATTCTTTAATGTTGCTTTCTGAATTCTGATTTTGATTTATTTCTGGTTTCTGATTTCGGATTTCGGATTTCGGATTTCAGATTTCTGATTTCGGATTTTTGAAATCTGATTTCTGATTCCTAATTTCTGATTTCTGATTACTAATTTCTGATTTCTGATTTCTGATTTCTGATTTCTGATTTTTGATTTCTGATTTCAGATTTCAGATTTCAGATTTCTGATCTCTGATTTTTGATTTCTGATTTCTCAGAAGATGTTACAAATAATCTTAAAATTGAACCTTCAAGTTCAAATTCTACACTAAAATTGAAGTAAATTTTCAATTATCAATACTTCAATACATCAATTCTCTACATTCGAAATATATCTTCAATTTTGTAATATATAATTTTCAATATCGATTAAGAATTTTCAATCTTAAATTTTCGATCGCCGAATTAGAATTTATGAATATTCTTATTTATTAAAAGTTCTTTTCTTCAATTTAGATTTCTGATTTATGATTTATGATTTATTTCTAATTTCTAATTTCTAATTTCTGGTTTTTGATTTCTGATTTCTTAGAAGATGTTACAAATAATCGTAAAATTGATCATATTACCTTCCAGGTCCAATTCAACACGAATATTGAAGTAAATTTTAAATTTTCAATAATAATTCTTTCCATTCGAATTGTTTCTTCAATTTTGTAATTTATTTAAATTTTAAAGTCGATTAAGAATTTTCAATCTTCATTTTTCAATCGTCGAATTAAAATTTATAAATTTTCAATATGACAATTAATAATCAACAAATTTACAATTTAACAATTTTCCAATTAAACAATCTTACAATTTTAAAATTTTCCAATTTAAAAAAGAAACAATTTTACAATTTTACAATTTGAAAATATTTAAATTTTCCATTTTTTCAATTTTACAATTTGATAATTTTACAACTTTCCAATTTTTCAATTCAACAATTTTCCAATTTAACAATCAACAAATTAACCTTTTAAAATTATAAAATTATAAAATTGCAAAATTTTAAAATTATAAAATTGCAAAATTGTAAAATTATAAAATTGCTATATATTAGAATTGAGAAATTGCAAATCTGTTAATACTAAACTTGTTGAATTGTAAGGTTTGGAAAATTGGCAAATGGATTGTTAAATTGGATTAAAGAATAAATTTGACGATTGTTAAAGCGAAAATTTTTAAATTGATTTTAAAGCAATTTTTCAATTTTCCAACTTTTTTGATGTTCCAATTTTCTGATTTTCTAATTTTTCAATTTCATAAATTTTAAAATTTAACAATGTAAGAATACAAATAAATTTAAAAATTTAACAATTAACAATTTAACAATTTAACATTTTAACAATTTAACAATTTAACAATTTAACAATTTAACAATTTAACAATTTAACAATTTAACAATTTAACAATTTAACAATTTTACAATTTTACAATTTTACAATTTTACAATTTTACAATTTTACAATTTTACAATTTAACAATTCAACAATTTAACAATTTGCGAATTTAACAATTTAACAATTTAACGATTTAATAATTTAACAATTTGACAATAAAATTGTATAGTTGGATGAATTGATGAATTGTTGAATTGTTGAATTTTTAAATTGTCAAATTGGCCTATTTTAAAATTCTAAAATTTCAAAAATGGAAAATTGGATGGCTGTAAAATTGTAAATTTGTTTATTCTAAAATTGTGATATTGTACAAATTTAATAAATTCCAGAAAATTTAAATAAAAAAATATTTAAAATTTTTAAATTGTAAAATTGTAAACATTTAAACATACGAAAATTGGAATGTTCGAAAAAAAAGATATTTGAGAAATTGTAAAAATTGTAAAATTTGTAAAAAATTATAATGTAAGAAATCAGAAATTTTTTGAAATCAATTTAAAAATTTTAGATTTCGCAATTCGATTCAAACAAAACAATTGTCAAATTTATCCATTTACAAATTTTCTGAATTTTACAATTCCACAAGTTAAGAAATTTAAAATTTTACAATTTTACAATTTTACAATTTTACAATTTACTACTTCACCGATATGCAAATTTTACAAAGTTAACTCATAAATTGGTAAATTGGTTAGTTGGAAAAATTGAAAATTGCAAAATTGGAAAATTCCAACAATGGGAAATTGCAGTGTTGGAAAATTGTTAGCTTGTAAATTTGGTAATTTTTAAATTGTGATATTGGAAAATTTTGAAAATTGGGAGATGGAAAAATTTGACGATTGAGGAATAAGAAAGTTAAATAAATTAAATTCGACGATTGAAAATTCTTAATCGATATTAAAAAAAAACAATTCAAATATTTAACAATTTTACAATTTTACAATTTGACAATTTAACAATTTAACAATTTATCAATTTAACAATTTAACAATTTAACAATTTAACAATTTAACAATTTAACAATTTAACAATTGAAAAATTTAACAATTTAACAATTTAACAATTTAACTATATAACAATCTAACAATTTAACAATTTAACATTTTAACAGTTTAACAATTGAACAATTTTACAATTTAACAATTTTACAATTTTATAATTTAACAATTTGACAATTTAACAATTTAACAATTTTACAATGTTACAATTTTACAATGTTATAAATTATCAATTTAACAATTTAACAACTAAACAATTTAACAATTAAATTGTTAAGTTGGTTGAATTGTTGAATTGTTAAATTGTTAAATTGTTGAATTGATCTATTTTAAAACTAAAAAATTGTAAAATTGAAAAAATTTCACAAATGGAAAACTGGATAGTTGGAAAATTGTTAATTTGTTTATTCTTAAATTGTAAAATTGTACAAATTTTAAAAAAAATCCAGAATATTTAAAAATTGTTACTTTTTCAAGTTTATAAATTGTAAAATTGTAAAAATTAAAACATAAGATAATTGGAGAGTTGCAAAAATGGAAAAATAAAAAATTGTAAAAATTGTAATATTTGTAAAAATTGTAAAATTTGTATAAATTAGAATATGTAATAAGATAATCGGAAATTGTTTGAAATCAATTTAAAATTTTTAGATTTTATAATTTAACAATCGTAAAATTTATCCATTTTCCATTTTTATAAATTTTACAATTTCACAAGTTAAGAATTTACAAATTTACAATTTTACAATTTTACAGTTTGACAATTTTCTAATTCACCAATCTACCAATTTTACAAGGTAAACTCGTAAATTGGTAAATAGGTTAGTTAGAAAATTGGAAATTTGGAAAATTGGAAAATTGAAAAATTGCAAAATTGCAAAATTGAAAATTGCAACATTGGAAGAAATGAAAATTTGCTTATTCTTATGTTGTAATATTGTAAAATTTTGAAAATTGGAAAATGGAAAGATTTGACGATTGAGGAATTAGAAAGATGAAAAATTTAAATTCGACGATTGAAAATTGAAGATTGAAATTTTTAATGGAAATTAAAAAAACAATTCAACAATTTAACAATATAACAATTTAATAATTTAACAATTTAACAATTTAGCAATTTAACAATTTAGCAATTAAATTGATCAGTTGGTTGAATTGTTGAATTGTTGAATTCTTGAATTGTTGAATTGGTCTATTTTAAAAATTTAAAAATTGTAAAATTGCAAAGTTTCACAAATGGAAAATTGGATAGTTGGAAAATTGTTAATTTGTTTATTCTTATATTGTAAAATTGTACATATTTCAAAAAAATCCAGAAAGTTGTAAAAATTAAAACATAAGATAATTGGAGAGTTGGAAAAATGGAAATTTGAAAAATTGTAAAATTTTAAAATTTGTAAAAATTAAAATTATAAGAAAATCGGAAATTGTTTGAAATCAATTTAAATATTTTGGATTTTCTTATTTAACAATCGTCAAATTTATCCATTTTTCAATTTTTTAAATTTTACGATTCTTCAAGTTAAGAATTTACAAATTTACAATTTTACAATTTAACAATTTTTCAGTTTTCTAATTCACCAATTTACCAGTTTTACAAGTTTAACTAGTAAATTGGTAAGTAGTTGGTAAATTTAGTTCGAAAATTTGAATATTGGAGAATTGGAAAATTGGAAAATTGGAAAATTGGAAAATTGGAAAATTGGAAAATTGCAAAATTGCAAAATGGAAAATTGCAATATTGGAAGAATTGAAAATTTGTTAATTCTTATGTTGTGATATTGTAAAGTTTTGAAAATTGGAATATGGAAAAATTTGACGAATGAGGAATTAGAAAGTTGAAAATTTAAATTCGACGATTGAAAATTGAAGATTCAAAATTCTTTATCGACATTTAAACAAACAATTCAACAATTTAACAATTTAACAATTTAAAAATTTAACAATTTAAAAATTTAACAATTTAACAATTTAACAATTCAACAATTGAACAATTTAACAATTTAACAATTTAACAATTTAGCAATTTAACAATTTAACAATTTAGCAATTTAACAGTGCAACAATTTAAAAAAAAATATAATTAAACATTTTAACAATTATACAATTCTACAATTTCTTAACATATTGAATTTGCGTTTTAAAATCTCTAGTAACGGATTTTCAATATTTATTTGAAAAAAAAAACTGCAATTGTTTATTGCAAATCGTTAACTTCAAATTTGAAATTTTATATTTGCAATTGAAAATAGAAATTTAACACCGAGGATCACAGATTTCAATTTTCAATTTAAGCTTGATGATTTTAGATTAGTGATTTAAGATGCAAAATCCAAGACGCAAGATTTATTATGTAAAATATAAGATGTAAGAGTCAAGATTCAAGACTCAAGACTCAAGACTCACGAATATTCAAAAGAAGATTCAAGAAGATTCAAGAAGATTCAAGAAGATTCAAGAAGATTCAAGAAGATTCAATACGATTCAAAAAGATTCGAGAATATTCAATAAGATTCAAGAAAATTCAAGATTCAAGAGACTCAACATTCAAGATATTCAAGATTCAAAACACTCAAGATTCAAGATATCCAAGATTCAAAATATTTATGACTCAAGATTCAAGATATTCAATATTCAGGATATTCAAGATTCAAGACTCAAGATTCAGAATTCAGGATATTCAAGATTCAAGATTCAATATATTCAATATTCAAGTTATTCATATTTCAAGATATTGAAGATTGAAGATATTGAAGATTCAAGATATTCAAGATTCAAGACTCAAGGCTCAAGAATCAAGGCTCAAGAAGATTCAAGACGATTCAAGAAGAATCATGAAGATTCAGGAAGATTCAAGAAGATTCAAGATTCCAGAGGCTCAACATTTAAGATATTCAAGATTGAAGACATTCAAGACTCTAGATTTTCAAGACTTAAGATATTTATGATTCAAGATATTTATGATTCAAGATATTCAAGATTCAAGATATTCAGGATATTCAAGATTCAAGACTCAAGATTCAAGATTCAAGATTCAGGATATTCAAGATTTACGATTCAATATATTCAAGATTCAAGTTATTCATATTTCAAGATATTGAAGATTGAAGATATTGAAGATTCAAGATATTCAAGATTCAAGACTCAAGGCTCAAGAATCAAGGCTGAAAAAGATTCAAGACGATTCAAGAAGAATCATGAAGATTCTAGAAGATTCAAGAAGATTCAAGAAGATTCAAGATTCAAAAAGATTCAAGAATATTCACGAAGATTCAAGATTCAAGAGACTCAACATTTAAGATATTCAAGATTCAAGACATTCAAGATTCTAGATATTCAAGACTTAAGATATTTATGATTCACGATATTTATGATTCAAGATGTTCAAGATTCAAGATTCAAGATATTCCAGATTCCAGATATTCAAGGATCATGATTTTCAAGATTCAAGATATTTATGATTCAAGATATTTATAATTCCTGATATTCATGATTCAAGATAATCAAGATTCCTATAATTAAGAAACGAAAAAAAAAAAATAATCAATACTCAAGATGATATATTTATGATTCAATATACTCAAGATATTGAATGATTCAAAAAATTCAAGATATTCAAGAGTCAAGATATTTGAGATTCAAGACATTCAAGGTTTAAGATATTCAAGATTCAAGAAGATTTACCAAGACTCAAGAAAATTAAAAAAGATTCATGAAGATTCAAGATGATTCAAGAGGACTCAAAGAGATTCAAGAAAATTCAAGAAGATTCAACAAGAGTCGAGCAGATTCATGAAGATTCCAGAAGATTCAAGAAGATGCAAGAAGATTCCAGAAGATTCGAGAAGAGGCATGAAGATTCAAGAAGATTCAGGAAGATTCAAAAACATGCAAGATTCAAGAAAATTCAAGAAGATTCCAGAAAGTTTAAAGAAGATTCAAGGAGATTCAAGAAGATTCAAGAAGATTCAAGAAGACTAAAGAAGAATCAAGATACAAGATTCAAGAGTCAAATTTCAAGATTAAAGATTCAAAATGCAGAATATCCAAGATTCAAAACATTCATTGATCACTACTTATGGTAAAGGAATGACAAAAAAGTTTCCGATGGTTTGGATTTTGACGGATAGTGAGCTGGGCAATTTTTCACTGTCGCTTGACAGCCTTAGGATTTACCAGCTCTAGCACCAGCCTAATTGCATATGCATAAGCATTTTACTAAGGGACTTGGCTCACGTGAGCTCTTGTTAAATATTTGATATTGAAAATCCAGTCCACAAAAATAAGACATCAGTCTTCGAAATGACAAGACTAGATCGAGAGGACCCCGGTATTGCGAAATGAAAACTCATCAATTCAATACCATTTAAATCCCCATCAACGAACGCCGCCACACATCAGATGTATCGAAACATGAAGAAACAATTCACACGCGCGTACTCCATTATAAATCACTCCGTTTTCGTGCATTGACAGGCCAGCATAAGCCAAAGAGTTCGCCCGCTGCTCGCAGCAATATTGAATGATTGATTATTAATAGAAATCATGAGTTTCTTCTTGTCCGACTCTGCCGATGTCGCAAGGCAGCCCCCCAAAAAAAAAAAATAAACTCTCGAGTGTCCTACAACGTCGAACCCACGCACCTTCGCACAATTCGGGCCAACCCCATCCATCCATCCAACCCAATGCAATTGAAGCTGCGAATGGTTCATTAAAGACCGATGTGTCTGTACATGTACCTTAGACGTTGTGCTCCTTTGGCGTTGTTTTGGCGCCGAACGCGTGGGTGGATTGTGCTAGGCAAAGCCCTCCCCCCCTTTTTACCACCACCCTCGCAGACGAAGAGACCAAGGACTGGGCGGTCTCTCTTTTGACAATTCCAATGACTGTACGAAAATTGGTACCCGATTGTTGGTTCGTTGACGGACGGACGGACGGTCGGTCGGACAGACTGATTGACGGCTGCGACTGCAATCCCAACACGGTCGTCGATGTGTGATACATACAGTATTTTAAAAATCAATTAATTAGCGAAGAGTGTGCCCCAAAATGCGGGTCATAATTTTCCGCTTGCTTGCGTGAACTGCGAGCTGTGTGGGTTTTATTTTTAGCTGATTTGGAGTTTTTTTTTTGTGCATTATTTGCGACTGGCCCCGTTCGATTTTTGCCAAGGACTGATGATTCTTAGATTGCTTCGTTTGATGTTTGATGGCCTTCCGGTGTTTTGGGGCCATTCATTGCGGGGGACCATTACTTCGTTCGGCGGAATTGAATATTCAGTTTGGCCCATCGAAGCTCGACCGTGTGTTGGCCTGGTTCTTCTCATGCAACTATTTTTATCCCTTGTCCTAGTTGTGTCGTTTGCTTATCGATAACAACAAACAACTCGGTACCAGCAGCATCGATTTGTTTATTATGTAATCACATGAAGGTATATATCAACGACAACGGTCGCATCAGAGCCAGAGCCCGAGTTTATTTTTACCTTCATCATCGGATTTGCTTATCCTCCTAATGCCGCTTGCTGGTACAACATCAACCGAGCGGTCTGCAGTTCGTCAGTCTCCCTGTCCTATCAGAGCACTATCATCAGCAGTAGGAGCCAGTATCAGTGAGTCAAATCTCGGTTGGTATCAGCGAGAAAACAGCAGCAGCAGCTGATATGAGAAAACTATTTATAACGCTTGCCTACCGATCTGGCCCCTCCCCGCTCACCGCTCGGACGAGGGTCGTGTTTGCCAAAAGACGTCTTAATGCCCGGATGGTCGAAAAAAAAACCCCGTAAAATTACAAAATTGGATGAGTCGACACAAGCTTCCGATAAACATCTCCCTCTCTCTCTCACCATCCAAATACATAACCTATAAAGTTGTTGTTCCGCCATAACCCACTCGACTGTACTTTATCGAGGCAAAAATATATGAATTATAGCCGATTCGTCGGAATGAATTTTATGATCGCTCTGTTGCGATCACACAGTGACATGACGAAGTAAAATATTAAAATTGTGAAATCCATAAAATTTTCCAACCGCGCCATCCGCACCAGAGGCCCTTTCCGAAAAACCGCCAACTCTGGAACTGGGTCGCCCCTCGTCGGTCGTTTCGCGAACAAACAAACACATTCAAACTGCACCCAACTGACCAGCGCAACCCGGCTCATGGGCGGTCACGTGGTCGGTGCACTTTTTGTCTGCCCTCGTAACGATACTCTTGTTTACTGATAATAATTAAAAATGTCCATAAAACACAATAAAAGTTGCATGTTTCCACAGTTGCTGCAGCTGAAGGGCTCGGGGAAAAAACGACGCGATGGATGTTCGTTGCTGGCGTCGTCGGCGGCGGCGTCGTCAACGGGGATGTGTGGAAAATGTGTGTCACATGAGTTTCAGGCTTGGCGATGCATGGTTGAATTTTCGTAAACCTTTACTAGCGGAAGTAACAGGCGGAAAATGAGTAATTTTTTGACAAAAGCTACTGTACGGTATGGATTAATTCAGTTTAACAGTCCACTGGACTTAATTCGCGGAATCTGGTTCTCCGAAAACGGCATTCTATATTTTGTAAGTCAAAATGCTGTCGGGTAAAAATGCTCACGAAGTTTCCCAGAATATTTTTTAATTTGTACTCAGATTTGTAGAAGTTTTGTAGGCATTCAGTAGTTGTAATAGAATCAACTGTTGATTGGTAAACTTGTGTCCAAGCTACACATCTCGTCGAACCCATCGGAACTGTAGAGCAATCTATCTTTCTGTCCAGCAATCTGTTTTTTTTCGGTTAACTTCGGGGAGGGGGCTATTGTGCACCCGCTAATGTCTAACTACATAGGACTTCAAAAGTTAGTTGATCCCTCTAATCTGTCGCTGGTCGTTTCGCCCTTTGTCCTGGAGCTCTGAGACAATCTGAGATCCTGCCGTGTTGACCGCGTCCCAGATGTCCTGTTCCTGACACATTCTCTGGACAAGATTATCCGGGGTCATGTCCCAACCGCTCACGGCCATCATGCCATTCCTCGCGTCGTTGAAGCGGGGGCGCACGAAGAACACATGTTCTGCAGTTTCATCCGCTTCTTTTGCAGATACTGTCTGAAGCAGCCCATCTGTGTCAAGTGGAAGGTAACTTCCCCATGTCGCCCATCGACCCATCCAGATACTTCCGAAATTAGTCGGTTGGTCCACCGACCTTCAGCATCGGTAAAGTTGGTTAAAATCGGATCAAGGCGGCCAGCAAGCGAAGTTTTACCTTTCCCAATGTAGTAAAACACAACCCAATTATACGAATGGAGTCTAATGGGGCCTCATGAAATAATACAATAAAGTCTTAAGGTATTAGAGGTCCTGCAAACTATCCTGGAGTATCTACAGCTGTATTTCTTTAAGAAACAACAGAGCATCACCATTATCACCACTACCGTTGAGCAGTTTTATTGTTCATAATGCACTCTAAAAACATGAATCACAATGATTACTATGCTACTTTTTAGCGTGTCGGCGATTAAATTTAGCTAAGTGAGTTCGGGTGTTAAGGGGTTATCAAGATGACACAGGAACAAGAGCAGATCCGCCAAAAACCCGTCTGCGTCCCAAACGTGGATCGGAAAACACCTGGGATTCCATAATTCGTCGACGTCCTGGGTAGTGAAGTCATTTCAAGGAGCCCCAGGCGACCCAGTGGCGGTCAGGCAGCGGCAGAAAATCGAAGATAGCTGATCCAGTCTGTTCAAGCGTCAACCGAATCTTTCGATCTACGATGTGGCGAAGAAGGCCGAGGTTTCCATCTGATTTTTCGAAAAAAAAAAAAACGATAAATCAGGCCGCCCTCCGCGACTACACTTGGGTACCCTACCCAAGTAGCACACAACGATCATAATTAGTTGCAGCAACTTGATTATGACTAACAAAGGCACATTTATGTTTTCTCAATTTAATGGCAACATGTGTGCTACTAGGGTAGCAGCACACTTGTTGCAAATCAGTTAAAGTTACTTGCACGCAACTCAATTAAGTCACAATCAAGTTACTGCAACCAACAATGTCAGTTTTGTGTTGCTTGGGTAGGAAGGCACCAAACCGGAACGACAAAAAAACGGTAGCCAAAACCCGCGCCAGGAAGCTGAATCGACAGTGGCTGACGAAACCGAGGTGCGTCTTGATGGACGATGAGACTTACATCAAGACGGACACAAAGCAAATTCGCCCAAAAGCTCTAGGATTGGCAGACGGAGAGATGAGCCAGCCATACAGCACGACGGATATCATGAATGGGCAAATCTACCGAGACGAGTGTCGCCAGAAGTGGGCAGCAGCCACTTGACACTATTTTGGCCGGATTTGGAATCCTATCACTACGCGCGCGGCTGGTTTAGACTGGTACAAAGATAATAATGTTGTTTTTGTAGCAAAAGACTTAAACCCATCGAACACGCAGAAACATGTTGCAAAAAGTTTTAGGGCTTCATGATTGCCAAACTTCGTAAATCTCTTACAGTATTGGAAAACGAGCTGACTTTGAAGAAACAGTGGCTAAAAGTATCAAAAAGGTCGGCCCCACTATTGCCCAAAACCTTTCGAGTGGTGTCAAGGGCAAAGTGAGGGCATTCAGTCATGGAGAGGAGATTCAATATACCAATGAGGCAGAAGCCTTACCATAATGTTGTAATTTATTCCCTGAAAGTTCCCTGGAAGAATATCCGACTAAAAAGGAATGCTTGGTGACTATTTTTGTATGTCTCAGTTTTTTCGAGTACAGTCTTTATGTGTAAGATTTAGTTGTCCCTTGTACTTTGCTTTCTATGTAGAAATGTTCAGTCTGTACAATCTCGAGCTGAAGACGGTGTTAATGACTATTCGAAACAAAAACTAACTTTTTTATTTGCAGAAATAGACGTTTACTTTTTTGGGAAAAGTTGTAGCGCAAAAATTTGCATGGAATTTTCCTATATAAATTTTTTGTAGCTTAAAAATTGACCGATTTAGAGCAATTTTCCCTTAGTTGCGTGTACCATAAAAAAAATGGTTGTTTTGCCCTTAATTTTTATTTCAATTCCCACCGTTAACTTCTGTTTCGACGAGTTTTAGAACTTTTCAAGACGCGTACTTTGGAATACAAACTTATTTCTGTATCTTGATCTGTATGTTATTTCTGTATCTTGAGAAAATTACATTTGAATCTGAGATGGTTTTAGAAGAAAAACTTCAATAACTTTTGATTGGTTAACTAAAGTTAATACATCAAAATACACGCCTTCAATAGCTCGGCAACTCGTTTGAAAAAAAAATTTACGATGGAAATTGAAATAAAAAAGTTAGGACAGAAAAACTATATTTTGTGGTACACCGTAAGTTGACGAGGGAAAAGTTGCTCTAAATCGGTCAAATTTTAACCTTAAAAAAAATGGTGGTAAAACTTGAAAAACAACGAAGGCCCATTTTTATGTTGATTAAAATTAGTGTGGTCCCCATTTTCACGGAAATACACAAGCTAACTTTTTTATTTGCAGAAATAGACGTTTACATTCCTGGGCAAAGTTGTAGCGCAGAAAGTTTTATGGAATTTTCACGTATACATTTTTTTTTAGCTTGAAAAATGACTGATTTAGAGCAACTTTTCCCTCGTCAACTCAGGGTGTCATAGAAATCTAATCATAGAAATCAACATTTGAAAAGGGCGTATTTTCTTAGAAAAACTTCAATAACTATTGATTGGTCGAAGCTAGCGGCAAAGTTTGTATACCAAAGTACGCGTCTTTAAAAGTTCTAAAACTCGTCGAAAAACAACTTACCGGTGGTAATTGAAATATAAAAGTTAGGGCAATATAATCATTTTTTATGGTACACCCTAAGTTGATGAGGGAAAATTGCTCTAAATCGGTCAATTTTTAAGCTAAAAAAAAAAATTATATATGAAAATTCCATGCAATTTTTTGCGCTACAACTTTGCGCAAAAATTGTAAACGTCTATTTCTGCAAATAAAAAAGTTAGTTTTTGTATTTCCGTGAAAATGGGGACCACCCTAATTTTAATCAACATAAAAAAATGGGCCTTAGTGATACAAACCATGTTGTAGAACATTAATTTGCTGTAAAGTTTCAAGTTTAGGCGCTGGTAGCATGTTTCCTCGTAAATTCGTGATCTGGACCATAGTGCACTGTCCATAACGTCCTTAAATCTTTCGATACACGTTTGACAACAGCCAACAGAAACCAACAGCCAACAGGACAACAGGAACCACTCAGGACGTGAAGGTGAAGCAAATATTGCAGAAGAGACCAGATCTTTCGGTGCGTACTGTGGCTAGAAATATGAAAATGTCCCCAACTTTCGTGTATAATTCCAAGCACTTGCAAGGTATGAAGTCGTGAAAACTGTACCGATCCGTAATGATATACTGAGGAGCATTTCAAGACGAAGAAAAATGCCAATTTTCCCAGAAAATATTGGCTTCGGCAGGCAATATGCAGCTGTGGTCGAGCAAGCCAAAGCTTTATCACTACCGGAACGGTAAACAACGAAATATTCTGTGAAGAATGCCTAAAGAAGCGATTGTTACCATTCCCTCGCTATTCTGGCCTGATTTGGTCAGTATGCCAAAGATATTTTGGAATGCTATAAAGCGAATGGAGTCCATGTTGTACCGAAAGTGATGAATCCACCTAACTGCCCGGATTTGCGACTCATCGAGCGGTATTGGGCTCTCGTGAACAACTATTGAAATTTTTTGAAAATTTTGGACAAAAACAGCTAAGTCGGAAGCGAAGTCTGCACAGACCCTAATGACTGGAGTAAACTCAAAACATCGTAGTTTCTTCCCACAGCCTAACTAAGTAACTGTAATTAGTTTTAAGATGAATAATAATGCACAATTCAATGAATATATAATGCATCTTGGATTGAATTACCAGCACATTTGATTTATTCCAAATTTGATCTGTCCAGATTTTGTCGCGAACAAGCCTTAACGCTGCTGCAAGAGCTTCTTGAATCTGTAAATAGCATGAGGACTCTCTCTATTCGCAGAATCATTAATTTTTAAATAAAATGGAAAGAATACTTCACAAGCAGATTTTCAATAGATTGAGAAATCAAAGTATCAATGCATTTGGTGAGTTCCATCCAGTTTCTAATTTTTTATGTTTTTAATGCAACTGAAGAAAGTAGAGTCGTTCGACAAAATTTTATTCCCATTTAAATTCACGGAAAGGACAGCTTTTTCAAATCAACCTCAATCTCCAACATCAGGTCTCAGAACTCGTGGAACATTCAAGATCCAATTTTCCCCCATGATCTCGGTCGGCGAGAGTTCTAGCGTCGTCGCCCTGCAGAGCCAGCGCACAATCGCCGAATGTCTCCCTCCCACGCACAGAGAATCCATCCGTCCAACACATCAAACCGAGGCAGGCAGCTCAGCTCAGCCCAGTTGCCCGTCGTCGAGTCGTTCCGTATCGTGCCCGTTATAACGTTCTGATAGATAAAAGACGGTGCGGCATGGAATAAAATGTTCTTTAAATAGATTTAAAACATCTGGATTGCAATTTATCAGCAGCCGTTTCCTCCGTCTCCGAGTGAGTGTCTGTCTGTGTGTGTGTGTGTTCGTTAGTAGATTGTATGTGCATGGTTTTAAGTAGCACCCGTCCGTCCGTCCGTCCGTCGGTTATACTGCACTCACATTTCTCGTGGTATAACGAGATGTTCATCGGTAGCATCTTTCTTTGTCAGTGATTTAGTGGGACTCGGGGGTGGAGACGGAATTGGGGGCATCTACATCTTTGGCAACTATCGCCATCGTCGTCGTCGTCGTCGTGAGAAGGTGTTGAGGACTTAGAACATGTACTGATGGGATGATATCGCGTGACGCCGGTGACGTCGAGTAGTCAGTCCTTGGTTGGTCGAATTGGAAGATCTGGTGCCAAGCGAGCGACACTTAGCTCCAACTAGGAATGCTTGTTATCGCACTGTGTGAGCTGTGACATTTGCAGCTCCCCCCAAAGTCATTTATCAATTTTTGTCGCGGTTGGCCGATTTCTGCAACGCTTTCTCGGCCCGGATTTGGTTTTTGCATGCTCTTTGTGTGGGATTGTTTTTTGTACAGTCTAGTTTTATGCCCTTCCAGCTGTAGCGCGCGCAATGGCCTCGAGCTCCCTGCGATCGTACATATGATTTACGACGTTTCTTAATCTTCATATCGTATAAGTAGGTACGTACATATGCGAGCTGCACTTTTGTTCATATACTCAGACTCTGACTGCGCCTTTGTACACTGCGGGAGGATATGTGAACCATTTGGTGTGTTTCTTTCTATCTCATCCAATGGCGCATTTCGATGCAGCAGCGGCGTGCCAAGGAACCGATGGAGCATGACCGGGTGGCCACCGGAACCCTTGCTGCCATACTGAACCCGCGGGGTGCCATGCTGAAGACTGGAAAATTGTTGCTATGTGACTCAAAGCGCCAGAAACTGACTGACTGACGACGACGACGATGAAGCCAAGTCGTGCCCTTCGTGGTGCTCCGGCCGTTGTTGAATGCGGGGGTAATAAATGTGAAATTAGTCAATCTTATATTTATTTTTATTACCCCCCAGTACATAGCAGGCATGGTAGCCAGGCATGCTGATGGTGCTCCGATGCTGACACTTTATGGTTGCTGGATCCGTTCAGCTCGTCGTGGCGGCAACGAGAGAGATATATTGAGATCAACTGCCTTGATAGGAACTGCTTCGAAGCACTCCAATTCCAGCATTTCAAATTTGTTTGGATTTCGTCGTCTTCAAAGAAGATGCAGCTCGAGTTGACTTACGCATCGAGTTGACCAACACTTTTTTCCTTCAGCGCTGGGACCGGTAGCAGTTGGTGTACAAGATACTAGCAACCGCAGTAGCAGCTGGCGAATGATCCAAACTTATGATGCTAATCCGCACCTTCAACGTTCGTTATGCTGCAATGGGTATTTATTTTTCCTTCCCTTTCCTATATGGTGCCAACCCCGAGAACCAGTAGTTATCTCTCGCTCCGACTCTGACTCTTCCTTCTGACCCAAGCAGTGAAAACATTGCTCCTACTACTCGCTCCTATCTTGCCTCGTCTGGTCGACTGAATACAAGATGCATGCTGATGCTGCCCACACATTTACTGCTCATACTGTTCGGTACATGTTGGTGTGTATATCTAATAATAATATATTCACATACATATAATCAATGATTTATGGGATCCGCTTCTGATTTAAATATAGATTAACTGTTAATGACGATATGGCTTAACATTTTGCGTTGAGGAGGGCCTTCCTGTTTTACATTTTTTTTTCGCTTGCTCCAACCCGTCCAGATTCCGACCGTTTGAGCGCACTATATGGCTTCGGGGTGTTCGGAAAATGACGATATGGGTCGTCTCTTGAGCCTACACGTATCGATCCGGATTTTGTTTTCCCACTGTTGATGCGACGAAGATTTATGGATGTGAAGAGCTTAATTGAATTCGGAGGGGGGGATCGAACCGATGGGGTTCGTGTGGATTGACAGTAAGAGGTTGGAGGAAAATCAAACGAAGTTTGTTGAAAGTATTCAAGTAATAAAGGATGGAACGGTCAAAACTTGGTCGACTCAAATATGACGTAGTTTTTTTAATCGTGCATTTAAAAAACTTGAACACCCCTCATGTTGGACTCTATTTTGTTTTTGCCATTTTTTTTTCAGTTATCAAAATGGCGTCGGAGCAAGAAAAGCAGAGTATCAAATTTTGCACGGGCACAAGGAAAATCCAAATTATTCCCACGCCGAAGTGTCAAAATCACTTAACATCGCCGGAGAACGTCTGACGACTGCAAAGAAACGGGCATCAGAAGAAACCCGAAACCAGGAGCCTTAGCGACTGGAAGAATAGTGGCCAGTATTTCGAAACGAAATCCCAACCTTTCCATCAGAGATATCGGAAACAAATAGGGCTTTCCTAATTCCCACACAACAGTGTTTCATGACAACTGGTACTGTCAACCAAGATATTTTTAAAATTAATACTTCCAAAAATGCTTATTGCCTTTCTTGAAGAAACATAGTTGTTCCATGCTGTTTTGGCCAGACGTCGCTTCTTGCCTCTACGCAGAAAAGGGCTCAGGAATAGTTATCCTGCCAACTCCAAACTCGCCGAAACTGCGCCCAATTGATAGATATTGGGCAATCGTAAAGAGAAACCTCGTCTTCTTCTTAGCGTTCAAACCAGCTTAGTGTTCCTTAATGCACTTCCACAGTTATTAATTAAGAACTTTCGATGTCAGGTACCATTTTAACCATTCAGGTACCATACAGGAACAATCATACTCTATGCCCAGGAAGTCGAGTAATTTTCCTTAACGAAAAAATCCTAGACCAGACCGGGAATCGAGCCCAGCCACCTCCAGCAAGGTGTTGCTTTGTAGCTGCGCCTTTGTCGACTGAGCTAAGGGGGGACCCTCAAGAGGACTCAAAAAACAATTGGAAGCTGAAAAAGAGTTCAAGGCAAATCTGGGTTCAGCATCAATTAAGGTGGATATAACAGCGGTACACAACTTGATGGAAGGTGTGAAACGTAAAGCCCAACAGTTCGCATTTGGAAAATCGGAAGACTAGTAAATTTGCCTGTACTTTGATGGTTTTTTTTGGATTCTCCCAATGCGCGGAGTAACGATCTATTATGAAATTGGTCAGAAGCAGATAATTTCCCATCTATATGAGAGGCTCTAGGAGTGGGCAGTAATTTATTGCTAGAACGAATAGAAATGAAGAGAAACTGTTGCCTTCCGCTCGTTTTCAACTTGTATCTTTCAATTTCAAAGCCTGCCGTTACTCTAAACGGAACGATCAATACTTTCTCTTCATTTCTATTCGTTCTAGCAATAAATTACTGCCCACTCCTAGAGCCCCTCACGTAGATGGGAAATTATCTGCTTCTGATAAATATTTATAAATTTTCCTGTGTTTTTTAGACGATGAACCCCAAAAAGAAATAACAATTGATCATTTATAAAGTAAACTAATCAGTGTGCACTGAATCATGTTTGACCAATTTTTGACCGTTCCACCCTTTATAAATTCAATTAGTTTGCAAATCATGAAAAAATCTTAAATTTTGTTCTATTCTGACGATAAATCATTCGGTTCCGTAAAATTTCATTGACACTTGAGCCTTGACGAAGACCTCCCAATTTATGTTTGAGTTTTTGATAGACAATAGTTGTGTTGGAATGAAACAAAATGGTCTGGAGTATACACGATTTTAATTCGGCGAGAAGTTTGATGATCATGATTTTGACAGCTCAAATATGACCTTATATGACCATACTAAGATTGCTAAATTAATTAAGCTCACCTCGTATGGGAACGTTCATTGATTAGGTCACGCAAAATATGACTTTTTTTACGTCTACTTCCTCTTCTGAAGTCACACGATGGTCCTATGATTTTCTGGCCGGATTTAGCCTCGTGCCATTACTCGAAAGAGGTTTTTGAGAGGTACTAAGTAGGTCAATTTCGTGCCAAAACATCTCAACCCCCCGAACGCACCGGAACTGCGACCAATTGAAAACTACTGGGTCATCCTGAAGTAGGCACTTCGGAAGCATCCTAAGGAAGTAAAATCGGAGGAAGATATGAAGAAAAAATGGATTGCCACGCATAAAAAATTGGTCCATATATTGTACAGGACCTTATGAGTAGTGTAAAGAAGAAAGTTCGTGCATTTGGATATAGAATTGAAATTGAATAAAGCAAACATGGGAAAATATTCATAACATGTTTTATTTTACTCCCTGAAAGTTTGAAGATGATTGGTTGAACGGGCGAATTTTGCCGCATATATTTGTGTGTGTCGCAATTTGATTCTGTACACCCTTTAACGATTGATCATTTCTAAAGTAAACTAATCAGTGTGCACTTAATCATGTTCGACCAATTTTTGACCGTTCCACCCTTTATAAATTCAATCACTTTGCAAATCATGAAAAATACCTAAAATTTGATCTATTCCGATGAGCCAAATCATTCGGTTCCGTTAAATTTCCAAGACACTTGAGCCTCACGAGGATGCTTGAGTTTTTGATAAACAATAGTTGTGTTGCAATGAAACCAAATTTTCTGGAGTATACACGATCGTATTTCGGTGAGAACAACAGATCGACTTTCAAGTATTTTTTGTTAACAGCTGTATTTGAACGAAAAAACTTGACAGTGTTCAGAAATTACGGCCGTTTGATGATCATGATGTTGATAGCTCAAATATGACCTTATTTGACCATACTAAGGTTGATAAATTACTCAAGTTCACCTCGGATTACAATATTTTCAATTTTTATAGAGCACGAGCCTGATTAACCGCCCGAGGATACTTTTCATTTATTGCCGGACCAGCTGTAATGACACAGAGAACCAATAGGTGATGCTTGGAACTAACATACATCCTCAATGTGTAAAACCTGCTGATCTTAAATTTAGACAATACCAGCGCCAGCTTCACCCGAATGCAGGTAAAATAAGGAAAAGGTTGCTTTGTTGAAAGCCGACAACATTTTTGCACTTCCATGAAAAATCAGTGGAATTATGGATAGAACAGGTGGATTGGCAGCAGATTCCGTTTCGTACGCTGAAATCTTGTTTATCTTTGTTTTCAAATTGTTTTCCATTGCTTTTTGGGAGATGCAGATATTTAAATATAAGTACCGGTTCAAGCAATGATTAGGAATGGCGGGGGCCACTTTAGGGCCACTCAACAAGTTTGATGGTAGTTTTTCAATGTGAATACAAGGTAACTTGCGCTGCTACGCTTGCACCTAAATGAATAAAACATTAATAGCATTGGCAGGTTTCTGATTGTTTTCGGAATAACATTTTTTCTTGACTAAGAAGAGGTTCAAACTTCTATCAGAACATGTTTCTCACCCAAAACATACACATTTTGTGTTTTAGTAACCTGGATAATTCTTCTCAGGTTTGGTTGAAATTTGTGTTCCATTTATATGGGACTCCCTTTCCCTTTCAGAGGGGAGAGGGGTCTCAAACCACCATACAATCATTACCTTGAAAACCCCCGACATGCCAAATTTGGTTCCATTCACTTGATTAGTTTTCGAATTATGCAGAAATTTCTATTTCATTTGTATGGGAGCTCCCCCTTTCAGAGAGAGGCGGAAACAGTTCTTGCTTTCAAAAACTCCAACACGCCAAATTAGGTCCCATTTGCTGAATTAGTTCTCGAGTTTTGCAGAAATTTGCGTTTCATTTGTATAGGAGCCCCCCACCCTCCAGACGGGGCAGGAGTCTCGAACCATCATAAGAACCTTCTGCAGTCCCAAAAACTCCCGGTTACCAATTTTCATAACAGTAGGAATAATTCTCATATTTGGTTTGAATTTGGGTTGGGGAATTCATTTATACCAGAGCCATCCCTTCCTGATTGGGGAGGGGTCTCGAACTACCATAGAAACATATATCGCCAGTCGAGTTATTAGTACGAGACACTGAAGAAGTCTGCACATTGTAGACGAAATACGCGTATCTGTCGAAGATAAGCAAAGGTAGTTGGAATTAAATGGAGATTACTAATTTTTCTTCTAATTTATAGTTACAAGTATTCCACTAAACAGCTCAAACCCTCTAGGATTCATATATCGCCTTCAAAAACCACCCCATGCCAAATTTGGTTCCATTTGCTTGATTGAGTCTCGAGTTATCCAGAAATTTGTTGCCCCCCCCTTCCCCCCTCTTCCAGAGAGAGGAGGGATTTCAAACTATCATAAGAACCTTTCCCGGCCGCAAAACGCCCTGCATAAAAATTTTCATAGCAGTAGTGATAGTTTTCATGCTTGGTTGAAATTTGTGTTTTATTTGTATTAGCGCCTCCTCTTCAAAAAGAGGGAGTGGTCTAAAACCACCATAGAAACATGTTTTTCCTCCAAAAACTCTCACATGCTAATATCTGTTTCTTTTGCTTGAGTTATGCAGAAATTTCTGTTTCATTTGTATGGAAGCCCCCTCTTTAAAAGAAGGGAGGGGTCTCTAATTATCATCAGAACCTTTCCCGGCTCCACGCAAAATTTCATGGCGATCGATTCATTAGTATTCGAGCCTATACGGTTCAGACAGATTTATACCAACAGTCAGGATGCTGTTGGGCCACTCGCAAAGGGTGATGGTGGATGTCAACTGGGAAGTCATGGTAATCCAACAACACTTCAAAGCAGATTTAGACCGATTACATCAACAGTGCTATTTGAACAATTCACCAATTCAGCCCGTGATTATCTTAGAACTTCCCTTTCAGAAGTTGGAAGTTGAACATGGGCATACAGTAACTATGAGTTAAGATTAAAACAAACTACTGTTACAGCTATAGATCCTAAGATTTGAACTGCAGGATGGATTAGAAAATCGAGAATTTTTAAATAATTGGTTATGTAACATAAGTGGTTATGTACCGTAAAGGAATTTATTAAAAGAAAGCTTTATTATAACTATAGTTCTCGAGTAATGAACTCCATGGTCGTTTGAATGACTTACATAAGATAAGATATATAGTTCTGAGCTCAATTAAGATGACATCTATCAATTCGAGGTTATCTTAAATTGCGGTTGAGCATCCCGAATTTTTTAAGACCAAGATTAAAATTGTTCCTTAAGAGGCCAGTAACCATCATCCTTTTTCAAACATTAAAAACTGAGTATTAGTACACGACACTGAAGAAGTATGCACATTGTTGATGAAATACGCGTATCTGTCAAGATAATCAATTAAGGTAGTTGGAATTAAATGGAAATTACTAGTCTTTCTTATCATTTTGTAATTAAAAACCCCTTATTCCAATCAATACTGGGGGTCTGAAAGTGAAAATATATCGTTCATTTTCATGATCATTGCTTCGAATTTAAACAACAAAACTGCTGGATGATAGTGATCACAATGACGATAGTTAGTTGCCTCTTAACCACATAATGTGAAAAGAAAACACTGTTACAGCTGTAGACGGGAATTTTATGAAGGAAGTTTGAAGGATCTAGAATACCTTAAGTCTCGCTTATTAAATTTCATAAGCTCTCTGCATCCTCCTTCTTGCAGGGAAACAAATTCTACGGAGGTCTACGATCGACTCTGTCCACCAATGACCGTCCGAGGCATGGTTGCTTCGCACACGAAGTTGGTAACTCTAGGGTAGTTCATAAGACCTACACTAGCCTACCCAAGCAACACACAACAGTCAAAAATAATTGCAGTAACTTGATTGCGACCTGAATGAGTCACAAAGAAGATATATCGACTGATTTAAAACAAGTGCGCTGCTAGGGTAATACCATCTAGTAATGTGACATAAGCCATTAGCTGTCCCTTTTACAGAGTGGGCTCTGTTGCGTGACTTAATTGAGCAAAACAAGATTTTTTTTACAGCTGTGGATTTCAAGTTCTGAGCTCCAGGACAATTTGGATCGGTAAGATCAACTCACGGTTATCTTAAAGCGACTGTTGAGCTTTCAGATAGCACATTGACTATGGTTACAAGCATACCTCAACACTACATTGTAAAAATAAGCACATTTACGGTATATTTCTTATCCAGAGTAGTTTGGATAACCAAGCATATCTCAAGACTATCTCATAATATTTCATAAGCTACCAAAAAAATACTTTGAGCATAGTTGATTATGACCCGTGGCATTAAATAGCCAAATAAGCTACTGTTACGACTGCTAATCTTGAATACTAATCTGCAGAGCAGTTTGGACGACGTAGAACATGTCACGAAGTTACGACCTAGAATATGTCAAGAAGTTACAAAATGAAGAGAATAGAGTCTCTTCATTTTGTAGGTTTTAATGTAACATACATCCTTAAGCAACACAAATATGCCATTTGATTCTGTCATTTAGAACTACTCCGTGTGGGTGATGGTTAGCTCTAGGTCCTGAACGCATATACGTTATAATTTCCCCTGATAGAGGGCTAAATTTACAACAAGTACAACGGAAGATAGTGTTCTTTTTTAATCATTGGGATGAACTACAGAGCCATTTTTCTTTTAGGGTCATATATAACCCCGTAGACTGCAAGTGGTGAAGCGTGAATCTTAAAGTTGCTACGCTGATAGGACCGCATGGTTTGCTTGACAGGGTGTATGAGACCTTATTGCACTTTTGCTGCCAGAACGAAACAGCATTTAGCTTTGTCACAAACACTATCGGAATAAAAACACAGGAAAAAGTGAAACAGGAGAAATGAAGGGTGGTGAAAGAAACGAAAGCAAAGAGCAAAAGTAAAAAAATATTTAAAAAATTAAATAAATAAATAGGAAAATAGGCGAATAAACAGACACAATAGAAGCAGAACTGAAGAAGACAAATAAACAACAGACAAAGTTGAAAAAGCTATGAAGAAGAGAAGCAACAGGATGGACGTACAAAATGAAACAAAAGTAAAAACAGGTATGAAACAAATGTAAATAAACTAAGAGAGAAAAGTGAAAAATTAGATGAGAAAAAAATATAAGCAGAGAGGAAATACTGAAAAGGAAGAGCAAAAAAAGAAGAGGTCAAGCGGAAGACTTGGTATGGAAGCAAAGAAAAGAAAGTGGGAAAGTTGGCAAATAAATAGAAGCTGAGGAAGCAGAAGTGAAGGAAGTGAAGGAAGGCATGTTCATATCTCGCTGAGGAATCACACAGTAAAGGATACCATACAAAATAATGTTGCAAAATGTTGGGTTCAATACTCGGTCTGATCTATGATTTTGTTGGTTTAGAAAATTTGGTATGGAATTGGTTTAGAATTTCCTGGCCAGAGCAACTGATCCCAAGCAACACAAAACTGACATAATTGGTTGCAGTTACTTGATTGTGACTTAACTGAGTTGCATTCAAGTAACTTAAACTGATTTGCAACAAGGGTGCTGCTAGGGATTGAAACTACCACCTAACACTATTTCGAGCAGGCACAGAGTGATGTGAATCCTCGATAATTTTCCGCATTTTTATTTTCTCCTTTCTCCGGAAACATCGGGACCATAAACGAAGAGTTTTAACGTGTTGAATATATTCCCTGGTGTAACAAGATATTGAAAAGCTTCAAAAGAGGCATCGTAAGCACTGCAGAGCAACTCTTTAGTACACATGAAGGAATTCCGGCAGGGCCAGCCATGTTTGAGAGTTACAGCTACTGGATTGCGGATTCAACGAGGTCCAATGTAATCGCAGGAATATTGAAGTCGAAACTTCTGAGTGCTTCGCTGACTTGCTCCAATGCTGGCATGGTGTCATTGAGTACACTTTTGAAGTGCTCAGAAAGGAGTTCACATTTGCCACTGATGTGACGGCGATTCTGTCGCCAAGATGAATTCCAACCGTTAGCCCATTTACATTCCTTTTTGTGTTCACAGAACAACTTTGGACTGCGCTGAAGGTTAGATTGCATTCATCTTGAATAATTTTTGTCGAGAAGACGATTGTAGATTCTGTATCGAGTACTATCTGAGAAAATTTGCTTGGTGAATTGATTTGAACATTAGACCAAGGAGGATTACGAGCAGATCTCATCTAAGGAACAAAATCTGGTATAGCCCGGGACACAACCTCGTCAAAGAAAGTCTACCGCTCCATCGATAGTGGATCACGAGTCAAGGAACTGCCAATTAGCAGCAAAATCAGTTCTACGGAAATTCAGGTCATATGGATCAACGATGTTATCGAAGATAAAGGGTGTTTCGATCAAAATTTGACGCATTTCATTTCATCGTGCATTAAAATTTTTTGCACACCCCACATTTTGAAGATGTGTCCGTGTAGCATCATGCCTCTATTTTGAGTTTAAGATTAGCACTTCAGTTATCAAAATGTCGTCGAAGGAAGAGAAGCAACGCATGAAAATTTGGCACGTGCATGGCGACAATCCAAACTACTCTCATGCTAAGTTGGCGAAATTATTGAATGTGGCTAAATCAACTGTTTCCAGCGTTTTAAAAGTGTTCGGTGAACGTTTGTAAACAGCCAGGATTGCTGGATTGGGGGGAAATCGAAACCGGAAATCGACCCCCAACCGTGGATAGAGCTGAAAATCAAGCTGGACTGCCGAATTGCACGGAAGTGGTGACTCCGAATCACGACGATAAACAAAACACATCGGCCAAAGCATGATCGCGAAAGTTATACACGACGATGCTGACAAAGTTTGATTGCGTGGTACAGGACGAGAAAACATACGTCAAGGCAGACTTTAAACAGCTTCCTGGACAGGAATTTTATACGGCAACCGGACGGGGACAGGCAAGTACATTAAACTGTCAAAGTTTGCAATCTGTACCTGTGGCTTGAAGAGCAACGTTTACATTGCAACCGGAACCGTCAACCAGGAAATCTATCTGAGCGAGTGCCTGCAAAAACGTCTACTGCCTTTGCTGAAGCGACACAATTGTTCCGTTCTATTTTGGCCGGATTTGGCATCTTGGCCATGGAGTGGTATGCTGCCAACAACGTTCAAGTGGTGCCCAAGGACAAGAACCCTCCCAACACGCCAGAGCTCCGCCCAATCGAACAATATTGGGCCATCGTCAAGCGGAACCTTAAGAAGACTCAAAAAGCTGTTGTGAGTGAGAAACAGTTCATGGTAAACTGGCGTTCTACGCCGAATAAAGTAGACAAGGAGACTGTACAAAATCTTCTAAATTATAGTTATGGCAGGCGTTAAACGAAAGACCCGGCAAAAGGAAGCTTAGCTGAATAATTTTCCTGTATTCTGTATTAACTGAACTTGAAAGAGAACAATAATTTGACTTATTAATAAAAACGTTGATCGACTCACACACATTACTGTATGACCAAATTTTGATCGGAACACCTTCTATGAGGTTAACAATAATATTTGCTACTTGGCCAGTGGGTCTGGCTTCAACCCTAGCCGAGGTCGATGGGATTATTCTTTGGCGAAACAAGAGTTAAAACTGTTGGTCCCGTAGGGTGGAAGTGGAGGAACCAGCCTAAGGCGGAATGCCACCTTAATATAGAAATAATAAGAAGAAAAACAGTCTGACCTAGTTGTCACGAAAATAGCATAAACAAAGAAGGGTGTAATCCCGGTGTAGTGTTAAGAAAATATCCAAGGTGGTGTTCGACCCAAGTAACATTTCCAAAGCCATCCAGCTTTATTAAGTTTTAGTAAAGTTTCATGAAAGCCACTAGAAATCAATTCGGTTTTATTACGGCAACAAGAGATGCCAATAGGTTTCAAATTTAAGTCAGGTTTATAAGAACCTACACAGCTTCTTTACAACGAACTAAACACCATGGCTTCTAAAATTCCTTTTACTCCTATCAAAGATTTTATTTTGACTTTGTAAACTCATAAAATGCTGTTTTGAAATGCCGTTTTAGGACACATTCATATTATCTTATTATGGTCAGTTGAAAAAGCATTTTAAAACCATTTTGCTTCCAGTAAATGCATTAAACGGCTAATTGGCATTGAGGAAAGCTACCAAGCGACCAGATAGTTTGATAGTAGCCATTGCTAAGACAAATTGGCTTTTTTTGCAAAACTGTGATTTCTTGCAATCACCATATTGAAATATATGAAATAATTGAAATGTGGAAAAATAAATACACCAAATATTAATTGTAATACAATTGAACTGTAGATCTGAGACAAATTTCGGTATTCGCTTAGATAACCTTATTGAATTCCATCAAGTGAATTCCAACTTTCAGAAGTTTCTTGATTAATTTATCGAATATAATTCTTTCAATTTTGTTTTTGTTGCTGTAAACTCGCATAATTTCCGAGGCGCATTAATTTTCAGCTCTTATCGTGCCAATATTCACCATAAAATTATATGCGCATATGATTTGGAGCATGAAACGCTATAAAAAACTCAATTTGTGGCCAATAGGTTTTATGAAGGTTCTCAAGTGGTCATAACATCTTTCACTAGAACATTTTCAAAATCTTTATGGTCTTGGAAAGGTTTTATTAATTTGTTTTCACAACCGTCTATAGGCTTTAAAGATGCATAGAGGAGGTGTTGGTGGACAAAACAGTTTTGAATGTAGTTTCATCAACTGAAATTGTTACTTGGGGAGTGACGGGAAATGAACCAGCCTGTTTCTGAGAATCTCGATAATCAAGAAAAAAAGAAGAACTCTTTTATCAGATTGATTATTCGGCTCCGTTGAGTCGTTTAGGACATTTGAGCCTTACCAAACGAATTAACCCAGGTAACCAGTAAGTATTAGCATATGCAGTAAATCAACCTCAACACACTTAGAAAATATTATATGTTAGAAAATTACCGTAAAAATGTAAAATTTAACCGAAATCCGTTAATCCGGATTACCCAACGTTCAGCTGTCTTAAGTTCGGTAAAAAATTACCGAATACTGTAAAATGTTCGAAGTGTGTAAATCTGCATTTCATACGCTATAAGCTATATACTAGCATTATATCAGCATTTTGAATGCCATCTGTTGTGAAGTTGAATTTCAAATGCTATTTAAGTGTTTGTAGCTTGTAATAAGCATTTTGAATGCAAAATAGCATTAATAAAGCATTATCATAGCATTGCAGTAAAGCAGCCGTATATTGGGCCAAAAGCGGCATTTATGTAGCATTTAAGGCGACTTAATTGCTTGATAGGCTGCCGTAAAAAAGTTTTGGAATTGCTTATTGGTTACCTGGGAATGATTTCTTTTGGTTCGAATTGAAAACAATTCCTGAAACGATTTGAGCTCTATTCTATGACACGCACCAATCCACCGTTATTACCACACCCATCCACGTCCTACGAACTCCCCGAAACCCCCGATCCAACTGGAACAACTTCATTGACCCCCCCCCCCCTCCCTCTGCCCAGCTAAAACATTCACAACATCGACAAAATCGAGCACACATTAATTCTAATTCCGCACGTTCCGCAGCGCAACCGAATGCACAGAGTTCAATGAGATTCGCGCGTTCGTTGAAAAGTGCACTCACTCCGACTCCGACTCCGACTGCCCCGTGCATATGCAATGCACTTCATTCTCACCTGAGAAGTGAGAAAACTGGCTTCACCAATAAACCACCACGGAGCGATACGAGAATGGGACGGGAGGCGCGCTATTTTTATGCATCAAAACTCGCTTCGAAATGCAGTCCCCCCCGCCTCCCCATCCCACCCCAAAATGCACAACTACACACATGCATATGATTGACTCGAGATATTCGATGCCCTGCCTCTTACGGGTAGCCTCTTTCTTTTCTTTCGCTTCGATTCTCCGGTGCTGAAGCGAACTCAACGACCGACGACGACGAAGACGACGACGCGCGTTTAATGATTTGTAAATATAAAGTTGTTTCGGTGCTGGAGGTTTAAATGCGCGGGGGTGGGCGAGGCAGGAGCTCATGATTTGCATACCATCGGTCAATCACCGCAAATAAAAATCCATCTTGTCATTCATTCTATATACATATGTGTGTGTATGTGTGGAGTTCCAGGTACACAACTGCTTGCTGATGGTGCGGTTGAAGTGAATGACTCCCAGCTCAGTGCGTCATCATTGGCAGGCACTCCAGGGCTCTGGGGGAGAATTATTTCAATGAGGCAAAAGATGTGATAAGTGGTGATTGCGTGATAAAATGTAAAAATTTCCGATTTGAATACAAACAACAAACTAGCGGGCGCGGCGCGGGTTGAGCCAATATTTGAAAGGAACTGATAATCTCCGGGGCTTTGTTTGGTCGAAAAATTGACCCGGACGACTTATCGGGGCCGAGAGAGCCCCCATGCCCAAGCCTGGAGCAAAGCAGAGCGAGACGTACTATTTATAACCAATAACTCATACTTTACGTCGTGTTCCCACGCGCAAAAACGTGTTCTGTGCGCGCTTGTTCCGCCATAAATGGTTCGTGTACTGAATAAATAATTTCAGCTGATATTTCTTTCACTGCCCCCTCCCCCTTCTTCACTGTCGACCCAGTCTCTTACTCACGTTGGACAGTGATTTTGATTACCGTCATTTTAGAGTCAATTTAAATTTATATCAAAGCGCCATCATCTAACCCTCGGGGGAATCTGTGACCGTACCCCCGTTGCATACAATGACCGGAGAAGAAAGGCAATTGATTGAGCGAACCGTTCTGACTCATTTGATAAATATTCAAGTGTGCGCATTACGCTTCCTGTGAATACCGTTGTCTCCTCATTTGTGCAATTTGCCTAACCCCCCCACCCGGCAACCCCACGGAGTGTGTAACGAGTCGATGCATTAAATTTATATCTCTGTTTACGTTAATGTCAAATGGATGTTCCTCCCCCACCGGACCGGCTTGCTCGCCCCTGAGTCCAGGACTGAAAGCAGTAGGAGAGCAGTAAGATTGTGCACCGAACAACACACATCAAACGGAGCTCTGTTTGTGTTTCATTGTAAGCAGTATAGTCATTTGTATCATTGTCGACCCCCCTCCCCCCTCTTTCCCCATACGTGCCATCATACTTGCCGTGTTTACTTTGCTTGTTGTCAACTTGAAATAGCGAAGAGAATGGTTTTTAATAACGACCAAGACGACGACGACAACGCGGAATCCGTTTGCGCGTATGGCCAGGGTACTAAAAGTCAACGTGTTGTCGCCTTCGTAGTTCGTGGTAAGACATACAGAAGATTTCATTGTTTATCACCGAACCTTGATTTAGACTTTTCTAGTGATGACGGTATGGGAATGGGATGATAAAAGGAAATGACAGTGTTGCCATGTTTATTGATCGTTTCTCTCAAGCTTTGAAATGACAAGGAGTTTTTAAATATTTTTAAAATTTATTAGATACTAGCTGAATCCGGTGCGCTGCTACGCTTGCAACTAAATGAAGGGAAATTTAATATTATTTTTATAATTTTTATAATTATTTTTTTCGGAATGAGTTTTTTTTTTCTTATATAAGCAGGGGTTCAAACTTCTATCAAAACATGCTTCTTACCCGAGAAATACACGTTTTGTCTTAAGGTAACCTGGATAATTCTCATTTTTGGTGTGTTTAATTTGTATGGAAGCCCTCCCTTCCAGAGGGGGTTGGTTTCTCATTACAAATCATTGCCTTCAAAACCCCCCACATGCCAAATTTGGTTCCATTTGCTTGATTAGTTCTCGAACCATCACACTGGGCACAATAAAAATTTGAGTTTCATTTGTCTGAACCCCCTCCCCCCTTCAAAAAGAGCAGGGGTCTTGAAACACCATAGAAACATTCTTGCCTTTAAAACCCCCCACATGCCAAATTTGATTCGATTTGCTTGTTTAGTTCTCGAGTTATGAAGTAATTTGTGTCTTATTTGTATGAGAGCCCCCCTTCCTGAGAGAGAAGGGGTCTCAAACAATCATTAGAACTTTCCCCAGCCCCAAAAACCCCTTCATATAAATTTTCACGTTGGTCGGTTCAGAACTTTTCGAGTCTATAAGGGTCTGACAGACAGACAGACAGACAGATTCATTTTTATGCATATAGAAATCTAGCCTCCAAAAACCCCCATATGCTAAAAGTGGTTTGATTTACTGGATTAGTTCTCGAGTTATGCAGAAATTTGCTTTTTATTTGTATGGGTCCCACCCCCTTCAAGGTGGGGAGGGGTATTGAACTATCATAGAAACATTTCTTGCCTCCAAAAACCTCCACATGCCAAATTTGGTTTCATTTGCTTCATTGGCTCTCGAGTTATGCTAAAAATTATTTATGGAAGTCTCCCCTTTCAGAAGGCGGAGGGATCTCAAACCACCTTAGAAACATTTTTTTCCTTAAATAACCTCCATATACCAAATTTGGTTCCATTTGCTAGATTTGTTCTTGATTTATGCAGAAATTCATGTTTCATTTGTATGAGAGACCCCTCTTTCAGTGAGTGGAGGAGTCTCAAACCACAATAGAAACATTTCTTGCCTTCGAAAAACTCCACACGCCAAATTTGGTTCCATATGCTTGATTAGTTCTCGAGTTATGCACAAATGTGTGCGGAGGGGTGTCGCGTCACCTTAGAAATATTTCTTGCCTTCAAAAACCTCTACCTGCCAAATTTGGTTCCATTTACTTCATTAGTTCTCGAGTTATGTAGAAACTTTTGTTTCATTTATATGAGAGCCCCCCCCCCCCAGAGAGAGAGAGAGAGAGAGAGAGAGGAGGGGTCTTGAAATATCGTAGACACATTTATTGCCCTTAAAATCCCCGCATGCCAAATTTGGTTCCATTTGCTTCATTAGATCTAGAGTTATGAAGAAGTTTTAGTTTCATTTGTATGACAGCACCCTTCTAGGAGAGGGGAGGGGTCTCAAACCACAATAGAAAAAAAAAACCCCAAATTTGATTCCATTGGCTTGCTTAGTTCTTGAGACATGCAGAAACTTCTGTTTCATTTGTATGGGAGCCTCCTTTTCTAGAAAGGGGAGGGGTCTCTGACTACCATAGAAACACATCTTGTCTCCAAAAACTTCCGCATGCTCAATTTGGGTTCCTTTGCTTGATCAGTTCTCGAGTAATGCTGAAATTTGTGCTTCATTTATATGGGAGCCCCCCTTTCCAGAGAAGGGAGGGGTCTCTCAAACCATCATAAGAACCTTCTCCGGCCCCAAAACCTTCTCCATACAAAATTTCACGCTGATCGCTTCAGTAGTTTTTGAGCCTATGAGGTTCAGACAGAAAGAAATCCATTTTTATATATATAGATAGATTATTAAAATATTATTAAAAAAAACTAAACCTCGGCATTACAAAATATTTGCTTTCAATACAATTGATATGCCATTTTTTGAGAACATAAGTAAACCGTGCGCACGTTTTTTGTTATCATATTTTTTTTATTCCTAAAATTTGCTGTTTTTTCCGTATTTTCCGACAATTCTCGAGTACTTTTTCAAAAGGACGTAAGTCACAAAATGTAAACAAACGCGTTGTTGATGGCACGTTATTAGAAAATCATGTCCATATTTGATGAACTTTCTGATGGATTATTTCTGGAAGTTTTAACTAACTTTTTACAAAATGGTGTAAAATCACTTTTGCATTTTTTGGGAATACTGTACATACGTCGCTTGTGTTGAAAAGTAACTTGCGAATCATTGTTTTATCATTTAAATGCCCCTTAACGGGGCGTTAGTAAAAGACTTTATACCACAAGGGTAAACATTTAGATTTTTTTTTTAGTAAAAATTGATTTTTTTAGAAAAAATATTTTTACAACGTTTTGTTGCAGAAAAACATAATACGTCATTTTGATAAGTTCGACGTACTTGTGTAAAACATGACAACTTGACGTAACATTTCGACTTTTCAACATTGTCATTCGCATAATGACGTATCACTTTGACGCAAGTAACATCACTTTCACTTTTTATAAACACTATTTTAAAAAAAAAAACTTTTTTGAGCGTATTAGTAGAACGATTGTGATTGGGATACTAGGAGAATTTAACTACACAATTACGACCAATCCTACGCAACTTCGGTTTTGAAATAGTTTATACTAGTAAAAATAATCAACTTAAAACCCTCTTAGGGTCAGCTAAAGACCCCATTAACAGTCTAAACAAATTCGGGGTCTACAAAATAACTTGTGACCATTGCGGCAAAATTTACATTAGCCAAACTAAACGTAATCTCAATATTCGATTCAAAGAGCATATTGCAGAAGTCACTAAAGCAAACAAAGCCACTGACAAAGGGATCATACACCATTTTAAATCAAAAGTCGCTGAACATTTTTTAAACTTAAATAACATACAAATCTTAAGACATATCACAAACCCCTGGAAACTAAATGTAGCGGAAAGCATAGCAATCCACAAACAAAATTCCAAAAAATTGCTTAACAAGGATCAAGGATATTCGTGGCTGTTTAAATTTATACCTTATTTATACCTTATACCACCAATTTGACTAACTTCAAACGAAGTAATAATGAATAACCTTGTAGGTATCAAACAACATTGCAGGTATACAAACAAACACATAAACACACTCAAGAACTTCTCTACCCACCCCTACTTCACCCCTACCTCATCCTATCCTAAGGTAGGATTCTGGAGAATCCCAAGGTGGGATTCTGAAGAATCCCAATGAGAGTTTGAAGAATCCCACGAGAGGATTTTGCAGGCGTACAAGGTGAGACTCTGGGGGTGGAATTTCTGTAAATTCTCAGGTGGGATTCCGGAGAATTCCAAGGTAGGATTCTGGAGAATCCCAAGGTGCGATTCTGGAGAATGCCAAGGCGCGATTCTGGAGAATACTCAGGTGGGATTCTGGAGAATCCTAAGGTAGGATTCTGGAGAAACATAAGGTAGGATTCTGGAGAATCCCAAGGTGGGATTCTGGAGAATCCCAAGGTGTAATTCTGGAAAATTCTAAGGTGAAATTATGGAGAATCCCAATGTGAGAGTTTGAAGAATCCCATTAGAGCATTTTGCAGACGTACAAGGTGAGACTCCGGGGGTGGAATTTCTGTGAATTCTCATGTGGGATTCCGGAGAATTCCAAGGTAGGGTTCTGAAGAATCCCAAGGTGGCATTCTGGAGAATCCCAAGGTGGCATTTGGAGAATCCCAAGGTATGATTCTGGAGAATCCGAAGGTGGAGTTCTGAAATATACCAAGGTGGGATTCTGGAGAATCCTAAGATGGGATTCTGGAGAATACCAAGCTGGGTTTACGGATAACCCCTAGGTGAGAATCCGGAGAATACCAAGAAATGTGGGAAATTCCAAGGTGGGATTCCGGTGAACCCCAAGGTTGGATACCGGAGAATCTGAAAAGATTCCGGCGAATCTCGAGAAACGATTTGGATAAGGAGCATGGGACTGCCTCTTTCTTATTGTTAACATTTTGCTCTTCGAGGGCTCGATGCTAATGCTGTGGGTGTGAACTTGATTTTAAAAAAAAAACCTTATTTATGAAAAATCATGAAGATAGAGCTGCCGCACGGCATGTTTTAGCCTCAACATGTAATTGGCCCCTGCTAAAGGTCCCCCCAAGAACATTCCGGTGGCCCCGGGAGTGGCCAAAGTATTCAAATGCCCACTTTAAGCTTGAGGAAAGCTTTGTGATGAAAAAAGAAGAAGAAAGAGCTGTCGTTCGGCATGTTTTAGATAAAAGAAAGCTCTGGCCCCATTCAGAACCCTTCAGAGGAACCATTTCCAGGAAAATTGCCATATCTCAGCCATTTTAAGGCCGATTTTTGAGTTCAATATATTATTCGCTTGGGAAATGTTGCCGCTTTTTGTGGATTTACTTGAGAAAAATATTACTAAACGGCATCCTTCACAAAATTCTACCAGAAAATCGACATGTGACACGGAAACCCAGAATATCTCCGGTATCCGGGAACCATGGTCATTCCCGTTGCTGCATTATAAAATAAAATTAATTTCCCCGTCGAATGCTTTGAAGAGAATTCAAATCGGTCAATATTTCGTGAAGTAAGAGAACTCCAAAGTTGACCATATATTTGCCTATCCTAGTTATTTTGCCTACCCCTTGTAGTTCCAGAAGTGATTAAGGGAGCGCTCATTTTGCCACAATCGTAAATTGCCTGTCACATTAGTTTGAGGTTCAGATCATCATTCATTATTTTTATAAATTTTGCTTTTCCTATCAATCTCTACAGCTTCATAGGACCCTAATTATATTTCCTGGTTTTACACTGCCAAAGAAGCGTGTTAAAATAAATACATTGTTAGGAAAAATAGATACGTATTTGCAACTTTCTAATCAACTTTTAGTTCTCAAAGGATGTTTCGATCAAAATTTGGTCAACTTGACGCAATTTCTTTCATCGTGCATTTAAAACATTTGCACACCCCTCATTTTGAAGATGTGTGCGTGTAGCATCATGCCTCTATTTTGATCTTGAGATTAGCACTTCAATTATCAAAATATCGTCGAAGGAAGAAAAGCAACGTATCAAAATTTTGCACAATCATGGCTAAATCAACTGTTACCAACGTATTAAAAGTGTTCGGTGAACGTTTGTCGACAGCCAGGTAAGCTGGATCGGGGGTCAATCGAAAGTCGGAGGCCACAGCGACGACAAAAAAGAGTTGCCCGCTGTTTCGAGCGGAACCCCATCCTCTCCATCCAAGATGTCGCAAAGAAGCTGGGAGTGGCGCCTTAAAACCGTGGATAAAGGGTGTCCACGATGAAATTGCCACACACAAAATTGATTCGCAAAATTCGAGTTTTCATCCGATTGCCATCAAATTTTCAGGGATTGAGAAATAACTATTAAATTCATTTTACCATTTTACTCGTATTTTATTTACAGTCCATACGCAAATGCCCGCACCTTGGCCTTAACCCCGGCCATAAGATTCTGCACAACCTGTGAATCAACCGTTTTTTGCATGTAAACCCATACTTTCTTCAGTTCCTCGACTGTCTTCACTACCTTAGGTCGTTGAAGAAGGTGCTGCTTCATAATCGCCCAGTACTTCTCGATGGGGCGGAGCTCCGGAGTGTTGGGAGGGTTGAACATTTTCGGCACGAAATTGACCTTATTGTCCGCATACCACTTCAGCACGACCTTGGAGTAATGGCATGAGGCCAAATCCGGCCAGAAGATTGTTGGGACGTTGTGGGCCTTCAGGAGAGGAAGCAGCCGCTTCTGGAGGCACTCTTTTGTGTACACCTGTCCGTTCATCGTGTCCTGGGTCACGAAAGGTGCACTCCGCTTCCCGCACGTGCAGATGGCTTGCCAAACCAGGAATTTCTTCGCAAATTTGGACATCTTCTGAGTGCGGACATGCTCCGGAACGCTGAACATATCCTTGACCGTGAAAAACAGGTTGCCGGGGATCTGTTTGAAGTCGGCCTTCACATATGTTTCGTCGTCCATGATGCAGCATTCAATTTTCGTCAGCATGTTGAGGTACAACTTCCTGGCACGGGTTTTGGCGGACTTGTTCTGCTTCTCGTCGCGATTAGGGGCCTTTTGTACCTTGAACGTTCGAAGCCCAGCCTTAGTTTTGGCCATCTGGACAAAACTTCGGCTAGGTGCAGCTTCTTAGCCACATCCCGAACGGAGGCGTTCGGATTTCGGTTGAAGGCCCCAACTACGCGGTTGTGATTTTTGGTGTTGTACGGAATAGTTTTTCCTTCACTTCTGGGCTTCCGATCTGTGGTCAACCGTTCCTAGAACCGCTTAATCACTCGCGACACCGTGGAATTCGCGATTCCCAATGTTTTAGCGATGGTACGATGCGAGAGATCCTTGTTCTCGTGATGAATGCGCAAGATTTTATCACGCACGAGCTGTTCTTTCGACTCCATTTCCGCGAGTTTTGATCACAGGACTTTTAAACTTGCAGGATGTAAATAATGCACTATGAACTAAATCCACCCAAATTTTCATTAAATTCTACCCAACGGTTAAAAAGTTAGAGCAATTTCATAGTGTGGCAATTTCATCGTGGACACCCTTTAGAGCTAAAAACAAGCTGGACAGATATTTTCAAGCACATTAAACTGTCATAGTTTGCGAAGAAATATCTGTTGTGGCAGGACATCTGTACCTGTGGCTTGAAGAGCACCGTTTCCATTGCGACCGGAACCGTCAACCAGGAAATTTATCTGAGCGAATGCCTACAAAAACGTCTACTGCCTTTCCTGAAGCGACACAATTGTTCCGTTCTATTTTGGCCGGATTTGGCAACTTTGCCATTACGGAAAAAAGGCCATGGAGTGTTATGCTGCCAAAAGCGTTCAAGTGGTGCCCAACGACAAGAACCCTCCAAACACGCCAGAGCTCCGCCCAATCGAACAATATTGGGCCATCGACAAGCGGAACTTCAAGACGACTCAAAAAGCAGTTGTGAGCGAGAAACAGTTCAAGGCAAACTGGCGTTCTGCGGCGAATAAAGTGGACAAGGAGACTGTACAAAATCTTATGACAGGTGTTAAACGAAAGACTCGGCGATTCTCATTCGGTAAAAAGGAAGCTTAGCTGAATATTCCACCTGTATTCTGTTAAAACCGAATTTGAAAAAGACAAACTATTTGACTGATTAATAAAAACTTCGATCGACTCACACACTTTACTGTTTGACCAAATTTTGATCGGAACACCCTTTAGTGAGTGACCGGGATTTTTTTATAGCATTTATATATAGCATTTACTCTTCCTTGAATCCGTTTATCCGTTTTCCGTTCCGTTAAGTTTTTTTTCAATATCAGACTTCTCATCTTTCGGTTAAACTCAGCAAAATAAATTGGGGTATTTACTTTGGTACGGTAGGCGGAAATCAAGCAAGATTTCTTGTCATTTTCCATTTCCGTGGTTCGTTAAATAGTGCTTCAGCCTTGAAGCTAAAAGCCGTTTACGAGGCCCCGGAGGTTTACGAGGTCTCTAAAAACTGGGGCTAATTCGAAACGTGTTTTTGAATGGAAGGTGTTGTGAACGATCTATGGTGGAGTGCAGATGGAAGACTGAACGGAGACCCTCCCATCGTACAAACCGCTTAAATCGGTAGACTACGATGGGCTGGGCATGTCGGAAGAATGCCGGACGACAACTCAGTTAAAATGATTCTGAAGACGCGCGCAACGAACAAGGCAGATCGATAAGGTAGAAGGCGAACCGGGACCCTTCGTAGAGTGCGAGGCTGGCGAAATGCAGCCATGAACCGATTATAATGAAGAGCTTTGGTCTGATTAAAGGTAAGTAAGTCCAGTGGCCTCATACCCCTCCAACACGTTGTTGACATAGTGGCATGGGGTAAGACCGGGCCAAAATAGAGTAGCAACCTTGTGATTAAACAGGAACGGCAAGAGCCACTTTTGAAGACACTATTGCTCATATATTTGTCCATAGTTCCAGAAGTGATGAAGAAGGCACTCTTTTGGCCACAATCACAAATCGCCTGGCACATTAGTTTGAGTTCCTTGTCATCATTCATCATTTTAATAAATTTTGTTTTTTCTGTCAATCTCTTGAGCTTCATAAGACCCTTATTATATCTCCTGATTATACAAGTGCAACGTGGCATGTTTTAAAAAATACATTGTTAGGAAACATAGGTATATATTTTAGCAACTTTTTACTCAACTTTTAGCTCCTATTTGGTCTAATTTTTCAGGCATATAATATCTAAAATTTCTGTTTGTAAGACACTAAGTCTAAGCCTTTATAATGCAAAAAAAATGTCGTAAGTCCAGGCAGTCGAGAAATTTTCCTTTACAAAAATATTTTAGACCAGACCGGAAGTCGAACCCAGTCACCTTCAGCATGGTGTCGCTTTGTAGCTACACGTGTACCGACTGAGCTAAACGAGCCTCTGACGCAAATCGTTGTTCGCTGAAACTTTGACCATTATGATGCATCTTAGGATCAACACAATCACCTTCCAAATCATTCCAGATTTAGGAAAAAAACCAATCCCAGCAGGCTGTTGTTCGAACTAACTCCAAAAGGCAGCGTTAAAGCAACAGCTTCTCCAATCAGTTAGCGCTAATTAAGGTTGGTAACCTGCAAAAACCCCCTCAGCACCATAAATCACGCATTGATTTGCTATCAGCGTCCAAAGATCACCGATCTCGCATTGGCACTTCCCTACCGGGAAGGTGCAAATTGCTCACGGCCATCTGACGTCAGTCCAGCCGCACACCAGATGTCAGTGTGTGGTCCCCGGGCACAACGGCCAGTTCCTGTTCGATTGTGTTCACCCAATTTGCAGCTTCGAAATTCCGTATTTTCATTATCGTCCCGATCTTAGCAGGTTGCGAATTTTGTTTCGCCGCTTATCACCCGATCGGGATCTCTCTCTCTGTTTCTCACTTACCTGTGCACTTCCGCTCAGTTTGGCGGCATAGCTGAGGAAGTTCTGCAGCGATTTTTGCGTCTTGTACGCCACCCGTCGGAACCGGTGGCACGACTCCAGCTGATCACGGCAGGAACTACACACCACCGTCGGAAGACCATCTTTCGGTGTGATCTGTGGGAGGGAGAAGAAGAAGAAGAAAAGGGTTGGTCAGTATTCGGAGTTGATTGAAAGCGGTTATTGATTCTTGGGCTTGCCAGCGGGATGGCGCATGCGCTGCTAAGTGTGCAGTAGCAGATGTCTTGAACGTGCGATTTTTTTTCCTGTCTCTATTGGGATTAAATTAAAGCACCAATTATGATGACGTCTGGATAATTGATTTTTTTCTTCTGATCGTGGGTTACTTGGATCGAATTGCTACACGTGTCGAGCGGGTCAACGGACAACGTTCGAATTAGGAGATTATCAGACTAACCAGAACGGAACTGGAATCAACGGTAAATCTTCACTAGCCATCGCCATAATCGTTCTCAGTAACTGCCACGAAAAATGCAGTTTCGGGCTGCTTTAAATGGCGGAATATGGGAAGCGGAATGCCCTCTGGAGCTTCCGTTTCGAAGTTATAAAAAAAAACTGCTTCGACCGCCACAACAAAGATGCGGTCGAGTGTCTTTGTGGCCAACCAGCGAAGCGGAACCTTTTTCCAACGCCCGCAATTAACGATAAAAATGATAAAAATAAAATGGTGGCGCGGGAAGAGAGAGGGGGGCATCCTCATTTGAATGTGAGCGCGGAGCATGTGCTTATTTTTTCCCCGTCCTAAACTGCTTTCTTCGGGGGAAACGAGCACAAAGGAAGTCAAACTGACAACGGCACTCGCGTGTTGTCAGCGGGGTTCTCTGGAGCGGCAGGAAGTCGGAGGGAAAAGAGTTGTGCTGTGCTTCTTGTTTTGGCTGTGAATGGGAGGAAATGGCGTCCGCAGTGGAGTTGATAACAATGCTACCAATCTGTGGGTTGGGTTCTTCGTCGTCGTCTTTTTTTCATTTTCGGTGGGTGTTGAGATCGGATTGCCACTCGGGTTGATAGTTCGATTTGGACATTCAATAGAAACTCGCGTTGCAACATCTTGAAGCCCACCGAAGAGATATCTCCCCAGCAATAATCAATCTCTCCGCGATCCGTGACTTATGACATTCCGAAACACATCAATTTACGTCACGGCAGGCGCAGTGAGGCTGTATATTTAAATCGTTCTCCGTGTAGTGAATTGTGGTGGCGTAAAAACCCGCTGATTCATATCCATGCCAGGGGGAGCATGGAGCAAACAAAATGCTCACTCGGGCGCATAATGTTGAAGGCAGGCGCTTGGAATTAACTCGCTCTTTTAATCAACGGGCTCCACTCGGCAACTTACCGGAGACACCGGCGTGGATGATGGAGGAACAATGTTATCGAGCCAAAATCAGATTCACTTTTTTTTTCGTGGACGTCGTGCTTGAAACTTCTTGCATAACCCACACTGAAATCCGTCCGTTGCCACATGGTGGGTAGGCTTTTGGCGCACTCCGGTGCCAGTGATGGGTTTTGCGGGCAGTAATCATACGGAACCAAGTGCCGGTTCAAGGGAACATAACAACGATACTGTTTCGGCGGATTTCTAGGACGAAGGAGCTTTCAGTTTGAGCGTTTTTGGGTCGGCGGTTGATGTGTTTCACAGAATTTGCTTCAATTTTATTGATGTGCAAGCAGCCACCTTCTTGGTATTCTGTTGGCGTGATATATCTTCGATTTTTACGATGGCGGAAAAGGTGTAAGATGCAGGTAGAAATTCAATGATCTGTTGTATGTTAGCGTTCGTTGTTACGAAAAATTAGAAAGCTTTTTCAGCCGTCTTTTGATGGCGAAAAAAATATTGATTCTACTTTTACGGACATGCTTCTTAAGTTGTTTCGAAACTCTATCAATCGTTCAGAGCACCGAATTTTCCAAAATATAGCGAACAAACCTAAATTGACAAATATTAAGGTAATGCAACGTTGTTTCTGCAGTCCGAGAAATCTTCTCTACATAGAAAAATAGAGCAATAGAGAAAGTTCTCTAAATATTTTTTTCATTTCAGAGAGCGAGTTAGGGAAGGTCCATTAATTGTGTCACGCAGTAAGGGGGGAGGAGGGTTTTAGAAAACGTGACAATCCATACAAAAAATATTGAACGTCCATACAAAAAACGTGACAAGGGGGGTTATAAAAATCACATTTATGGCGCTATACCATAACCAGTATAGGGACTAGGACTAAGGTTAATGCTTAAGTCTCAACCGTTTGGAGAAAAACGGAGCATCACTTAACCTTCTTAGACTCGATGCTCCCAACGACTATATAAATAATTTTTTGTTCTGTACACCAAACAGGGCATTCTGTTTAACTATTCTCTCCGATTATTAATTTCCCTTTTCCTTTGAAATCTGCCGAAGGCTACGTGGGATCTACGTGTTCCTCCCTATTTCCAACGATTGCATGGACGAGACCAGATGAGCGATCGAGGAGTCTCGTCCGTGGAGATTAATGCGTGAAGAAGCGTATCAGTAATTGGTTCCGTTTCACGGTGACATGCAATATCTTCAACAAATTATTCCTCATCGTAGCTACTCATAATGCTAATGCTTTTTATGTTGTTTCGAAACCATGTAGAGCAATTTTTAGGAATGTTAGGCATTCTATCTGCCATTCCGACCTCGTTCTAAGACATTCTTGAAAAAATAAATATTTAGACGGACATTCAGACTTTGACCACAATCCTTTAACCCCTTCAGGCCTTTGGGATCATAGATGGTTCCAAACGTAAACTGGCTGTACAAACCCACAGACTGAATTGAAATGTACACTGTTTGTTCAACATTTGTTCAACAGCAATACTTCTATCTGGGTAAAATAAAAATAAACATATGAGTTTAAGGCCTGATTGACGACCTAGAACAACCTGAATATGAAGAAGTTCAGGATGAGTATGAGCATGAGCATGATTGATCGCTCGAGGTTGCTTCTGCGTTATTTGCCACATCAGCTGTAATTACACAGAAAACCAACAGATGATGCTTGGGACTAACATGCATCTTCAATGTGTAAAAACTGGTGATCCCAAACTAAGGAAATACTGGCGCCGGCCTCGTCCGAATGCAGGTCAAGTAGGGAATGAGTAGGCATATGTTGACGTGATACTCGCTTCATTGGAAGCCGAGAACACCTCTGCACTTCCACGAGAAATCACTGAAATGTGGGATAAAATGGTTGGGTTCGCAGCGAGATCCGTTTTGGTAAACGGTTTGCTCAATTCAATGGACGTCAACAGCGAATAAGTTATTTAACTGTGTTCCCGATGTATTATCTTAACAGAGATGCACATTAAAAAATTTCAAATTTTGGCACCGATTTAAACCATCAATAAGGATGCTGTTGGAGTCACTCACAATTGTGGGTGGTTTATTTCAATGGAATACAAGAATACTTAAAGACATCGAGTTTGAGGACCGATTTAAACCAAAAGTAAGGATGCTGCTGGGGCCACTCACAAGTGTGGGTGGTTAATAGAAAAAAGATCTTATGCTACACAGCAGTAACACCTGTATTTGAAGAAGTTCAGAAAGAAAAACTAGATGCCTTATTAACAATGTAAAACGTTGCACAGTGGGCAAGAACTGATGAAAATTAAGGAAAAAATCTGTAACTTGTGTTGCGTTTAAGCGCGGCCTGTAAACAAGGCCATTTCCGCTTGGAAATTGTTTGGGAAATCGAATGGAACTGGTTTCATTCACCACACGGATATGGTTGTGGAGTTATAGAGCTGAATTTACCCCACTTTCGCTTATATTCTTGAATAATTTATAGATATATTTGCACGGAAAGGCTCAAGATTAATAAAATAGTGCAAATCTCATATGAAATTTCTTGGAAAATTGAATAAAAGCTGTTTCAACTACCGCACGGCTCTGTGAACGAAGATATGGTTGGTTTTACCCCACTTCCCGTTGTATTCTTGAATAGTTCATAAATATCTTTGCTCGGAGTGGTGCAAGATCAACCAAATAAAGCTTATCCTGTGTATAATTTCCTGAAGAATCGAATAGAAGTTATTTCATCTACCGCACGGCTATATGAGCAAAGATATGGTGGATTTTACCCCACTTCCCCTTATATTATTGAATAATTTATAGATATCTATAGATGCTATACATCTATCTAGATAGATATAGATGCTCGAAGTCGCCTAGATAGATATAGATGCTCGTGAAATTTCCTGGAGAATCGAATAGAGGTTGTTTCAACGACGCGTTGTTTGAGAATATGGCACATAAAGCTCGATTCAAAGTAAATCTGGACGCACGGTTTAATACACCACCGCGTCCCTGGTGGTTGGAACAAAAAACGTTTGACAGGCATTTGTTGATGTTTCATTGACAAGTAAATTGGTGAAAAGTTTTTCTAGATTGATCGACGCATCTCGAAATTACGGATCATGGAACTTGAGAAAAGAAAATTTACTGTGCACAAACATCTAGAGAATCCTTCGTGGTCTGCCTCAAAAATAGCATAAGTGTAAAATTCCCAAAGTCAACGGTGTGTCTTGTAATCAAACGTTACAAAGATACTTTGAGTGCGCATCTATCATAAGGCAAGCCAGGTGTCTCCATACGTGATTTGGCAAAGACATACGATTCCAACTTTTCCACCGTGAGTAACATCCTTTCAAGAGAAGGATATAAGTATTTTTGTGCCAGTAAACATCCGAATCGCTTCCTGAAACAAGATTCAGTGGCCAAAATGCGAGCACGATTACTATACGAACGAGTTTTGACGAAATTTGATGGATGACGAAACATATGTCAAAATGGATCATAAACAAATCTCCGGACGAACATTTTCCCTGGCAACTGGTTGTGGGGATGTCCCTTCCAGGTATAAATATGTTATTGCTGATAAATTTGCTCAGAAACTAATGATTTGTATGTAAAGAATCTGTTGTTGTGGCCTTAAAACCAAGGTTTTCATCACATCTCACACACTGACGTCGAAGGTTTACATTGAAGAGTGTCTGAAAAAGCGGATTTTACCATTTTTTTATATTTTCGGCAAGACCAACGTTATGTTTTAGCCGGATCTAGCCAGCTGCCACTACTTTAGAGAGGTACTAGAATGGTATGCTGCAAACAATGTTAATTTTGTCACCAAAGAGATTAATCCTCCGATCTGCCCTGAGTTCAGACCGATCGGAAAATATTGGGCAATTGTCAAGCGAAAACTCCGAGGATACGGTAAAGAAGTGACAAATGCCCCTATAAATGTGTTTAAAGTGGAATAAGTTCGTCGGTAGAGTGTCACCAGCAACTGTGCAGATCATGATGGCATCGGTCACAAGTAAAGTGCGACAGTTTGTTCGAAACGGTGAAATGTAATACAGCAACCGTTCGCTAACTGGGCTAAGTGCCAAGCCCAGTTAGCGGATGCTGCTGGATGCAAATGTAAATAAACTTCGAGGGGGCTTTCGATCAGATTTCGGTTGGGATATTTCATTGCACAATACATAAATTAAATATTGTTTTTAAGTCTTATGTGTTATTGCGATGTAGCCTATTGTGCAAAACGTTTGACTTAGTTTGTTTGAAATCACGACTCAATTTCGTACTGTTTAACCATTTTTCAATCCTCTGCGAAACTCATATGCGTTTTACATGTTAGCGAACAGTTACTGTAACTTGTTATGTATCGATGAAAGCTGAATAAATTTTCTTTTGTTTAACGTTTTGATCAACCGTGTATGTTGTTTTTTTTTCTTGTGTTATGACCACTTGATTGCGTCCAAATTTACTTCAAATCGGGCTTTATACATACGTATTAATAACTTCTCGTTGATAAACGTTAAACATTTTTGTATCTTTCTGGGACGTTCTCGGTTATCTAAAATACTTGAGTTCAGAACTTCAGCTCTACAGTTACACCAGAAGGTTTAAGAACTATAAAGGGTTCCTAAATGTATTCAAACATATTGAATGTACCTCTTGGTGTAACCTCTAACAGTCATTAGTTTATAACTTTGTGATCCGCTAGGTAATCCAAACTGTCTTGGAGTTAAGAAATTTAAATATACGGTAGTATCAGTACCTGTACATATATACTTTGGTTATGCGCTTTCTTCTCTGTGAAATTCAAATTTGGAAAATAATTCTGTTGAGTTTAAATAAAAAAAATTAACAAATATTAATATCTGTTAGTCTTCCTTTGACATTCACTGAACATGTTTGAGGAAGCTACTGCTACAACAGCAGATCTTAACTTCTGAACTCCAGGCCAATTTGGATGACTTAGACATAGAAGAGGATCGACCACTGCTATCAATTTTGTGGAGATCATAACCGGAGGAGGATATCAGCATGTACGAGCTGAACACCGTCACCTATGGCACAAAACCAACACCCTTTTTAGCGACTAGGGTTCCTAAACAGCTCTCGGATGATGAAAAAAGAAGATTTCCGCTGGCGTCTAAGGTAATCCGGGAAAATACCTATATGGACGAAGTGATAACTGGGATGATGCGGTGCTTATAAGATTACAACTGCAGCAACTCATGCAGGCTGGAAGATTTAGGCTTCGTAATTGGGCTTCTAGCCATCTGGAGGCACTGGATGAGGTTCTAGTGGAGGATTTAGCCATTCCCATCACGGAGGAAGTCTGCCTAGATCCAGACCCATCGGTGAAGACGCTCGGATTAACGTGGATGCCGAGAACCGACACGCTTTGCGGAAGTCTTCTAAGGACTGCCAGCACAACGTTCAAGTTGTTCATGCAGTTATTGTGATCAACTACTACCTCACACGGTGGGTGAGACATGGAGAAGTTATCACCGACTACTTCAAATTCTCAACCAGATCAGGATGTTTTTTTTTCGGATGAATTTATATCCGACGCGAGGATATAAATGGATGCGTTCTAGTTTGTCTTTTTGTCTCTAACTCTAGAGTAGCGCCGTGAAGTTGCCAGACTATTCCAAGGTTGGAGCTCTGTGGTGCACTTCTGACTGCGGAGGTGTTCGAAATGGTGAATAATGAAATCAGACTTACAATGACTGCGCATATCTGGACGGATTCTACGTGCGTCTTACATTAGATATCGGACGCTCCCTAAAAAATTCAGCGGAAAGCTGGCAGTGGCGGCATGTTCCAGGAGTTCAGAATCCGGCTGATTACACCGCAGAACATTGCAGAGAACCGCTTTTGGTGGCATGAACCGGACTTGCTGGTAGAAAATCCGGAAGGATGACCACTCTCAACAGCGTCAGCGAATGCCGGACTGTAACGGCAGCCACGGCAATAACTATCGTGGAATTTAAATAGTTGCACGTTGCGAAGTTTTGCGATGATTCGGACTGTCGCTATTTGGCAACACTTCATGAAGCTTCTACGGAAACCCAAGACCGAGAGAAGGGGTGGACTTTTCCTGTGTACGTTAGGCCACGGCCTAGACGTACCGCCGTAAAGGCATACGGACCTATTTTTATATGCCTTGCAACCAAGGCGATACATATCGAGCTAGTCTCCAACTTATCAATGGATCGGTTTGTCTAGGAGTTACGACGGTTTGTGGCAAGTATCGCAGATATCTATTCGGACAAAGGCACTAACTTCGTGGGTTCTCGAACCCGGTTGAAGGAATTACTGCGGTTGCTGAAGGACTAGGACCATCAGGAGAAGATAAACCATTACTGTCCTGACGAAGGTATTCGTTGGTATTACGATTCGGCATGTAAAGCGAACTACTCGTTTTAGTGGTTGAAACAGAAGTGAAGTTTTTATTTGCTATATAGTTACATATGGGTGCTATGATTAATCACTCGGTCTGAACGCCTACTATTTCTAACACTCCTCCTCGATCAGATCCGGGCGAATTCCTAGATCATAGCGTAGTTTTTCTAATCGAATCCGTTGAAGTGGCTTTGTCAGAACGTCGGCCAACATGGATTCTGTTGGGCAATACTCCATCCTAATGATGCCCTTTTTTTGTAAGTCACGAACGAAGAAAAACTTAGTGTCGATGTGTTTGCTGCGTCGTTCGATTCGGTCGCCCTCTACCAACTTGATGCAGCTTTGGTTGTCCTCAAATATGGTGATGGGACATTCGATGTCTTCGCCAATTTCCTTCACCAATCGTTTGATCCAGACGAGCTCCTGGCAGCCCTCTGCGAACGCCACGAATTCTGCTTCGGTCGAGCTCAATGCAACGCACGTTTGCTTGCGTGAAACCCACGCAATTGGTCCACCACCGAACATAATGAGGATGCCGGAGTTTGACTTCCTATCGCGCGAATCTCCGTCCAATCTGCATCAACGAACATCTCCAATCCATTGGTTGATGTACCTATCTGGAGCTTATGGTTACTGGTGGCATTTAGGTAGCGCATAATCCTCTTGGCTTCGGTCCAATCCTGGGTGTTAGGGCAACTGGACTTTTGTGCCAAAATTGAAACACTAACCGCAATGTCGGGCCTTGAGTGTACTGCTACGTACAGGAGACCCCGATCAGACTCAGGTAATTGTGGTTTCCGGGTAGCTGATCCTCTCCTCCTTCTGCTGTAGGTAGCTGATGTCGAGGGAACTTTTGACGGCTTCGCCTTGTCCAAGCCAAATCGTTGTGCTAACTTCCGGATGTACGTGGTCTGGTTGATCTTGAATCCCGATGCATTTCTCTCTATTTCCATGCCAAGGAAATAGCAAACGTGTCCCAAATTTGTCACATTGAAATGGATTTGAAGACTTTTGAATATATCGCCGAATTCCTTCTCCGTTTGCGTCACGATTATCATGTCGTCGACATAGATGAGGATGTACGAGAAAACACCGTTCTTCCGTTGTACGTAAAGGCAGGGATCTGACTTCGTTGGCTGAAAGTTCAAGTCCTTGAACACGGAATCTACTTTCCGATTCCATACGCGCGCTGATTGTTTCAAGCCGTATAGACTCCTCCTCAAACGGCAGACGGTTCGTTCATTACCCGTGGTGTATCCTTCCGGTTGTCGCATGTAAACGGTGTCTTCCAGTATTCCATTTAAATATGCGGTTTTAACGTCGACGTGCTTGACAATGGATCTCCTGCGGCTTGCAACGGACAGCAGAACTCGGAATGTTGTCTGCTTTGCCACCGGTGCGAAGATCTCGTCATAGTCGGTGCCGTACTTCTGGGTGAAGCCTTGAGCGACGATTCTTGCCTTGTGTCGTACCACGTTTCCTTTCTCGTCTTGCTTGGTCTTGAATAACCATTTGCTACCGATTGCCCTCTTGCCAGGCGGTAGCTGTACTAGTTCCCACGTTTCATTCTCCAACAGCGCTCGATATTCTTCGTCCACGGCAGCTTTCCACTGGAACGCCTCGGCACTATGTAACGCTTCCGCCGGAGTTTCTGGATCGCTGGTCTTGATCGTCGTGTGTCGCTTGCTCACCGCGAGGCCTTGCTGTACGGAATTTGGACCAGCTTTGTCATGTTGAACTGGGGAATTATGGAACGGAAAATTTTTGTTCTTGAAAATAAAGTCATGGTACTTGCCTGGAATCGCGCGCTCCCGACCGCTGCGCCTCAGCACCTGTGACTCAGGTGGATATGAAGATTGTCGCGATGGGAGCGCCGAAATTGTCACGTCACCAACTACATCATCGGATAATTCGCCTGCGCTTGTCTCTGCTTGCGAAAAGAAATCCTCCTCGGAATGCGACGACTCTTCAGATTCTTCATTGGTTGGCTCGTGATCGGATGGTTCTTCATCATCAGGCTCGTTTGGTGCTTCCGGTCTTGTTTCTGGAACGTCGTCTTGAAGCTGACCGAGGAAATCCAGGCTCACAAAATTTCGAGTTTGAAGCTGATCACTGTTTGTAGCTGGGGTTTGCGCATCAGCTTGGATCAACTCGTTTAGGAAAATCACATCTCGGCTCTTGAAGACATTCTTTTTCACCGGGTCATACAGACGGTAGGCCTTGCTCTGCTCATCGAAACCGACTAGGATGCATTCCTTCGATTTGACGTCCCACTTCTTCCGTTTTTGTTTCGGAATGTGTGACATCGTCTTTGTGCCGAAAACTCGCACATGGGACATATCAGGCTTACGGCCGGACCAGGCCTCCTCTGGCGTCAATTTGTGACCTTTTGTAGGGGAACGGTTGATGACGTATGTCGCAGCTGCTACCGCTTCCGCCCAGAATGGCTTCGGTAACTTCGCCTCGAACAGCATGCATCTAGCTCGTTCAACGATAGTCCTGTTTACACGCTCAGCCAGCCCATTTTGCTCGGGAGTGTACTCGGTTGATGTTTGGTGCACAATTCCTGCGTCAATAAGGCGTTTCTGAAACGATCGGTTAGTGTATTCCTTACCGTTGTCGCTGCGAAGAGCTTTCAGCTTGAATCCGGTTTGTTTCTCAGCTAGGGCTCGGAACTGGTCGAATGCATGAAGGACCTCCGCTTCTGATTTCGTTTCCAGGAAAAAACAAAAATCCGCCGAGTCCAGTCGTCTACAAACGTAACGTAATACCGGCTTCCTCCAATCGATTTTTCTTCCATTGGTCCGCATATATCCGTGTGCACAAGCTCCAGGACACCACTGGCTCGATTGCCGCTCTTCGGAAATGGTAGACGGGTTTGCTTACCCATGGCACATACCGAACAGTTTTCCATCTTTGATTCCTTGAACTGCATCCCAGTGACTAGGCCGTTCTTCAGTAGCTTCAGATTATGAATGTTCAGATGGCCCAACCTCCCTGTGCCATACGTTCAAATCTGCTGAGAGTCGAGGCAAGCGATAATGCCTTTTGTTTGTCAGACTCTTCGAACCGGAACAATCCATGCTTCACATCGTGGATCCCTGTTGCTATCAGCTCACCATCCGGATCGATTACTTTCACGCCTTCGTTGCTGAAGTGTACCTCGTGACCACGGCGAACAATTTGACTCACCGACAAAGATTGTTGGACATTGTTGGAATGAACTTGACGCCGTTCACATCGATGGGGGACTCTCAGGACAGCATTTAGCTGAAAGCTTGACGACACCCGTTGCAACAATTTTCATCATTTGTTTGTCGGCTGCGCATAACAACGCCACTCGCCGGTTGCTCCTCGTGTAGCAGGCTTCGATCCTTGGTGAAATGGTCTGATGCACCGAGTCAAACACTCAACAGTCGTTACTATGGTTTTCGTTGGTTGTTAGGACTGTGGAAAACGCCGATCCTTTTTTCGTCTCGTTTTTCACTTGACATTCCCCAGCAATGTGTCCGTATCGATGGCAACGCTTACATTTTGGACCTCTCGGCTGCTCAGCTGACCGGTTTTCGGTTACGCCTTGCTTGGTTTCGATGGAAACGATTTTCTTCCAACAAACGCCGTTTTGTCCTGGAAAAATTCTACTTCCTGGAGTAGTTTTGTCTTGATGCAGTCGCCGGTGATGGGAGTGCCGGAATTTTCCAGCGCCATGATCATTGGTTTATACTTCTCCGGAAGCCCCGCAAGCAGCAGGGAACCGATCCACTCTTCGGAAATGTCGAAACCAACACCCCGAAGATTATGGGAGGTAGAAATTATCTCCGTCACATACCTTTCCACGGTTTCGCATGACGAAAGGGTCGTGGTTATGAGCTTCCTGAGCAGTCCCACCCGGCGGGTTGGTCCGGTGTCTTCAAAAGCTGCTTCAAGCTTCGCCCGTCACCTCACGGGCCGTCTTCGCGTTCTTCACGTGGATGTAGTTGATGGGGTCCAAAAGCAAAATAATTTTCGCTCGTGCTCTTCTGCACTTCCGCTCGTCCACCGCTGGCAGCGTCCCATCCGCGTTCGGAATTGGTTTTACAGTTTCCCACAGCTCCTCCAGTTCGGGTACGTCTCCACCGCGAATCTCCAGGTTGACCAATTTTCTCGACCGCAGAGGCGTTCGATCGGCGGTAGACTTGAATTCTGCTGGGGATCTGCTGCTGGCTCGCTTGGCCATTACCAGCTCCGGTATACATCTTAATTTATCTTCTAGGCTGGGCCCATAACCTATTAGATTCGGCTGTAAAGCGAACTACTCGTTTTAGTGGTTGAAACAGAAGTGAAGTTTTTATTTGCTATATAGTTACATATGGGTGCTATGATTAATCACTCGGTCTGAACGCCTACTATTTCTAACAGTTGGCACTTTATTTCTCCAAATGGGCCTCATTTTGGTGGACTTTGGGAGGCCACGTTCGCTCCACTAAGTTCCACCTTCAGAGAATTATTGGAGACACCCCATTGTCCATAGAAGACATGATTACGATCTTGACCCAGGTAGAAGATAACCGAGTTTCAACGGTTTCACCTGCTGGAACTAGTTGGTGAGTTATGCCAACGATATTCCCGGTTCCAACGACTCCAAATAAGAATAGTAACATTTTTTGCTATGTCTCAAAGAGGTTAAATAACACGTTTCGTTCCGAATAGCAAGAAGTGGTTCGGCGTAAGTGCAGAGAATAAGTCCCGTTGTCGGAACAAAACTTCGCAGGTGATCCTCTGCGCGCCACAAAACCTCCTGATGACCATTACACATTACTGAGTGCACATGCTGTGAACAACCTCGAGGTGCACTGCTCTACCTAACGCTACCCAAAGCTTGACTAAACTACGACCTTGCTTGACGAAAACGGGGCCGAAATAGTCCACCCCAGTGTGTGTGTGTGAATGGCCGTACGAAAGCAGTTAGTCGAATTGTTAAAAGTGGAGCCATGATCGGTGGCACCCTTGCAACTACCGCACGTAATTGAGGAATCCTGAACCACTGTCCATGTAGATAACGAACGTGATAACTTCCTACAAACAATACCGTCACTCGCTGACATTTGGGGAGGAAAATTGGAAACCTTGCGTCTTCAGTTACCATTGGAACAGCCACGATCCGGCTATTCATCCGAAGAACTCCATCGTCATCGAGCATCGGAGACATCCTGTTCAGCGCACTCGATCTGCAGTAGAATTATCCATGAAATAGTATCGATCGTTTCCGGGAATGTACGTCTTCGAAGGAGGGGAGTCGTCGTCCAAAACATATCATTTTCCGGAATATTTTTCAAGTAACAGCCGCTTGCATTGGGATTTCAGCGTCGAACTCTATTTCTCAGTGTATTCCGGGGTTTCCGTCTTTTTTCGGCACTTTGATCCGACACTTTTAAGAGTTTTGCAGATGTATTGGGGAAAACAGTTGAACTGTTTTGCAGCATCCCGTTGGCTCAGTGAATGCTTGTTGTTTAAGGCAGAAGATGAGGACGGAATCTTTTTTCGTCCTTAATTTTGGCTGGTTTTCCACTACCTTGCTTGCAGGTAGTTGTTCGAGGATCTTAGGTATACAGTCGATGCCGCAACATTTTCGTTTTTAAAGTGATGTACCGTATACTTTTTTGCCGAGTCTAAGCAGTTCGTAGACCTTTACAACGCACTCGCAAAAAGCTTCTTGTTTCAACGGCATTTTGAACAAAACTGAGCAATCACAAACCAAACAAAAAATACTAGCAGAAAGGGGAGAAAGAGAGAGCTAACACATACACACTCTTACTTCTCTCTGGGCTCGTTTTTTGTTAAGCAGAGGGGCCTCGAAATAATTCCAAAATTTTAGTAGCCACCCGTTAAAAAGAATTTACTAGATGTAACGCGAATTCAGTTGATCGTTAACTAAAAGGACCCATGCTGTCAAACCAACAATTTTATCAAACATTCCAGTGATTCCTCATGAAAGTGCATGCGGTGTTCTCGGCTTTCAGTACAGCGAGAATCAAGTCAACATATTCCCACGCTTTCCTTATTTGACCTGCATTCGGGCGAGCGGGGTTCACCAGTTTTTGCACTTTGAGGATGCATGCTAGTCTCATGCTCCATCTGTTGTTCACTAAGTTATTACGGCTGATTTGGCAAAAACGGAGTAGCAACCTCAAACGGTCAATCATGCTCATGCTCAAGAGAGCCGAGATTAAATCCGACATCAATATATAGATAGGAATAGGATTAAAAATCTTATTGAAGATTTGGATAAATAATAGTGAAGGGAATCGAAATAGAAATTCGATTGATAAATTAAAGCAGTCGAATGTAAATTTGCATGTTAATTGGAATTGACAATTGGATAAAAACGGCAATGGATTTTGGAGAGAATATCAAAAGGGGTTTATTATTTGGTCGAGAAATCATTCATGCAATATGTTCCTGCATTATTCTCATTGAGCCGACTTAGAACTTACTCGAAAAGCACACCATAATTATTCAGACATCTCCAGAAGCATCCAAGATTGCACAAATCCACCGTCGGCCGGTTGCCATCGTTACCGTTTCCATTCCCTGCCAACGTAATTTTCGCGATAAATTTAATCTCGTTGCTTAGCATCCGAGTTTTCCAACCCCAGCGCAGCTGTTTGGGCTGCATGTGGCTTCACTTGCATTTTATAATTTGCATACCCAGGACCGCCTTACGCGGTGGCCACGCGATGCAGGATGCAGCCAACTCGCTCTGGCAAAAGATTACGGCTTAGTGGCTGTTTTTCCGCCTTGGACTTGGACAGCTGGAACCGTCTTTTATCAGTATGAGGGCATGTCTCGTATGTGATTTGCGTTTCAGCGAAACGCAGTTTGGCGTTTCGAAACAAATTATTTCAGTTTACGCGATCAAAGCTTCGCGAGGGGTCGGTGCGGGGCTGCCGTTTTTGTGCCAGATTTTCCTAGCTTCTGATCTGCATACCAGAGATTGGTACCACACTTTGTTCGACGGTGGTTGTATGCGTTAGAAGGTGTTGAGCGCGATACGGTTTTCTGCATTGCCGCCCCACTGACGCCCAACCACCCACTCTGACGGTTCGTGTGACTACACGCATCAGCGTTTGAAGTTAAGTTTTTCGTTAAAGCATTATTTCAGATTTCCCTTCGCACGCCTCGACAGCACTCAATCACTGTCAACAAGACCCCGCGACGAGCGGTTACTCAAGTTGTGACAAAGTTATGATCATAACAGCTCAGCCCCGTCCAGCGAGCGATCCGACGAGTTTGATGAGTAGAAATTAACATTTTCAAATCGCTTCTGGTCTTGCACGATTCCCGAGGCGGACAGCGTGGACAGCGGAAAACAAAGAGCCGATTCGGAACTTGTCACACTATGCGTTGGGTTGTGCGCTTCTTCATCTCTACGGGGGGAAACCACAAGATTTGCTGTTCGTACGCTTGTTGATGGGGAGTTAACTTTTATGCTGACATGATCGTCAATAGAGCGTACCGCAGTGATGTTGGCGACACGAGTTAGTCAGAGCAATGAAATTAATGACGGGGAAAACAGATATGGATGCTTCTGGAGTTTGTCAAGAACGGTCGTAAACTACATTCAAACGAGAGTTGTACTTTCTAGACCGGAGTCGGTTCGTCGAAAATCCGTATCAGTTAAGCATTCAAATCTTGCCTCTCACGCCCTAGATCGCAAACCTCCATGTGAAACTAGTGAAACCATTCCCCTTCACAGCCTGCGCCCCGCCGTTAATTACTACGATTAAATGGTAACGATAAACTATCGCTATCCCGCCGTTCGTCACCGCGGCGGTCGTCATGATAGTCCCCCCGTACCTCAAAACGACTTGTGCTAAATTGAATTAAATTGGTATCCTCTCACCATCAAGATACGGCCGCACTACCTGCTAAGCATCATCGTCGTGATACCGGCCAGGGAGCGGTTCTTCGTAACGAGTGATCTTGTGAAAGGATCAGCGTATAATTGCAAAATAAAAGCCTCCTCCCCACGTCCGTCACCGCGCGACGGCCACCTAACAAACACACACACGCACGCCACATATCACCCATATTAGCCAGTGATGTGTGATTATTAATTAATATTTATTAACCAATGACCACCTTCGGCATCGCGGTCGGTCTGCTCTCGCATCGGGCTGTGGCTCTGGACGACCGCCGGTCGGGGCGAATCGATAAAGACGCAATCCCAAATCAATGAAGGCTGTCGTCGTCGTCGTCGTCGTTGTTGTCGAAGGTCGAAGGGACGCGGCCAGCGGACCAAAATGGGATCGCGGGGAAATGTTCCCAACGAACGGGGAGTTCTTCTTGTTCACACATAATAATAACACGATGTCGTTCGAGGGGGAGAGGGACGAGGAAACGTTTATGATTCTGCTTTCGTTCGATTCGATTTGAGATTATGCATTTTTTTGGGATGAGTGAAGTGCTGGTAAGAATACATGTGAGGATGCGTGTTTTGAAAAGAACTGAGATGGCGGAGATATGTTTGAGGCATGATATTTTTTGAGTACTAAGAAATCTGAAATTCAGTTTGACACAGGCCCAGAAAACCTCCTGAACTACCTTTGGGATTGGTTAGTTGCAATAAGAGTTAGAATGGGAATTGCATGCAAATCATCAAAGTTCGTCCTTTCATTACATGATCCATAGGGAAGCAATTCTTAGACCCGATTAAACCAATATTTTTCTGCTGCGGTAAGCAAATCCAGTTTTATCGAGAACCCGAATTATCAAGTTATGGCCGATTACTAAATGATTGTAATTTCTTAAACAAACCGAGATCGTAAGCTGATTTTCAAATTGTCAAACATGTTAGTAATAAATTTCTTGATTAACGAGTTTTTCAGTTCTGAGCTGGTTCATCTTTTTCTTAACTTAACTTAACTTAACTTAAGATACTAGAGGGTGGATCGGTCAAAAATGGGTCGACTCATATTTGACGTATTTTCTTCCAATCGTTCATTGACGGCGCCGCACAGTGGGACGAAATAAAAAAAAGTGGGACATGGGTATTTGTGGCGAAACTATTAGGTGTGTTATGTTTCTACATTTCTTGAGTACTTCATTTTTGTGTTAAGAAATTTGATTTAAGGGGTGTATACACTTAGGTATAGAAATTAAATTTTTTATGTCTGGTTCAAATCGATAACCATGCATCAAAACATTGTAGATTAGGTCAATTCATGAAACTTTGTAGAAGGCAAAAACTTTCTATCTCTCAACTGGACGAAGTGGTTGGGTCAAAAAAGAATACCTTTTTATTTGAATTTTTCCATTCTTTAAATAATCTACAAAGTTTAAGGTATTCTAAATATACACGTTTTTGTAGACAACAACTAATCATTAAGTCTTCATTTAAAGGATTTACGTCGATTTTAATGAATTTTTTGACCTATCTTCGAGGATGTGTAGATTACAGGTTAGCTAGGTATTAGCAGCTAAACTTTTCTCATCAACATGAGAGGCTCTAAGAGTGGACAGTAATTTATTGCTAGAACGAGGAGAGATGAAGAGAAGGGTACTGATAGTTCCGTTAGAGTACGGCAGGCTGTGAAATTTAAAGATGCAAGTTGAAAAAGAGCAGAAGGGCATTTTTAAATAACTGTCCACTCCTGAAGCCTCTCTCATGTTGATGGGAACTACTCTGCTTCTGACAAATTTTCATCATAGATCGTTACTCCCGCGCAATGGAAGAATACAAAAAACAAAAATCAAAGTAACTAGACATGAACTAAACAGCTCAAACTCTCTAGGACTCTGCTTTTTCTTGGTTTTCACTGCGAGTCTTTCCAATTATTATTGTATTTTTATATTTTTGATTGAAAATCATTGTATTTTACATAACATATCAAAATTTAGCACTCTAGAACGCGTCGTTTTTGAAGATAAGGGGGGGGGCTCTCATACAAATGAAAGATAAAATTCTATTTTTCTATATTCTGGAAATTTCTGGAATAGTTTTCTATATTGCAGAATTTGTTGTTTGAATATTTAGAAAAATGTAGAACTTTGAGTACTAGTAATGTGAAACTTGGGAAATTGGAGCTTGGAGCATTTGGAATTTGAAGAATTTGGAATACAGAAATTTTGACCATTTGGACCATTTGGGATTTGAAACAATTGAGTTTCGCAGCTCTTTGGAATATGCGGCGTTTGGAATATGCAGAATCTATAAATATAAAAATGAATTTCTGTCTGTTTATCTGTCTGTTTGAACCTTATAGACTCGATAACTGCTGAACCGATCGGTGTGAAAATTTGTACGCAGAGATTTTTGGGCCCGGGGAAAGTTCTAATGAGAGTGAAAGACCACTTGCATCTCTGGAAAAGGATGGCTTCCATACAAATTAAGCACATATTTCTGCATAACTCGAGAACTAATCAAGCAAATGGAACCAAATTTGGCATGTGGGGATTTTTGGAAGCACAGTTTTTTTTTGTATGGTGGTTCCAGCCTTCTCTATCTTCTGGAAAAGGGGGCTCTCAAATGAAACACAAATTTCTGCATAACTCGAGAACTAATCAAGCAAATGAAACCAAATTTGAAATGTGGAGGTTTTTGAAGGCAAAAAAAGTTTCTATGGTAGAAGGGGCGGCTCTAATACAACTGAAACAGATATTTCTGCGTAACTTCAGAGTTAATAAAGCAAATGGAACCAAATTTTGCATGTGGGTGTTTTTGGAGCCAGAATTATTTTCTATGGTGGTTCGAGACTTTTCCTTCTTCTGGAAAGGGAGGCTCGCACCGCTCGCACCGAGTTCAGCTAGTGGAGAAATGAAATAACATGAGTCTAATATGTTTTAATAAGTAGTAACAATATTAATTTAAGAAATCACATTGGAATAATCTAAATTTAGTATAACATTGGCCCTGGAATCCTTATTAACTTCCTTTGCGATTTGTTCAAAAAGCTAATAAGATTCAATAAGAGTAATAATGGGAAATGCAGGAAAATGGTCATACCCGTACTTTACATGCCCTTTAAACGAATTTTAGGATGATATTATTTTTAAGAAAAAAATCGAGAATTGATAAAAGCAATGTTTTTCCGCCCGGTAAACAAATCCGGTATTTTCAAGTAACATTGAATTATCAAACGATGTATTAATTTTAAAAACAATCCGAAATCATAGTTTGATTTTAATTTGATTTTAAGATTACCAAAATGGCTGCTGAATTAAGATTTTCAATGATGGAAAGGACAAAATTTGACGTTTTTTGTTCTAATGGTTCATTTTGATAATTTTAACACCCGTTATTTTGTGACAGTGTCCGAAAAGAATGTTGCCTCTATTTAATGATTGACATTTTCGAAGTAGCGAGTCAAAACAAAGCGAAATCGAAATTATTCTCACACCCATATGGCGCAATCAGTTGAACGGTTAAATAGACAAGCACTAAGACACATCTTATTTAAAAAAAATCACGAAGGGATTGACGACTAAAGGATGCCAGCATCAGGATGAAACCAAAACCAAGAAGCCACAGCAACCGGAAGAAGAGTGACCAGCATTTCTAGTCTTAAACGAATTGGAAATACACCCCTAGAAAATTAAATGTGATTTTAGATCTCTTGAGATGTACCCAAACGAAATAACAAACAAGACTTAAATTTAAACCATCTTCAAATTGACTTGAACAAAAAACTTGAACACTTAATATTACATAACATGACAAAAATTTTAGTCACAACACGTATTTTCAAAGATTCCTAATATTTTCATAAACTAATCTAGAATATTAAATTCTAACGAGTGTTACACACCAAAAAGTTTAAAAGGTGCCAAAAAATGTACTATAATAATTACAAAGCCGTAAAATTCGGAAAAGTCGATTATGCTCGTCTTGTTCCACATAGGGGCTATTCATAACCCACGTATACTCTTCTGGGGCAGGGGTGGGTCTGATAAAAGTCTACGCTTAAGTAACAACTTCTGTAATTTTCATTTTTTTAAAAGTGTATTAAGTGTATCAACGAACTGTTAACACTAACAATGACACAAGCAAAACACGACAGCCGAAGCCAGAGCAAAGGACAAAAGGGAAAAAGAAAGTTAAATTTCATCGGATGATAGAACTTGGTGAGTTCATTCCAATTATTGAAAATATGTTATGCCTAATATTGAATCACATCTGTTTCTTTTTTCGTTTCCATTTTTTGCTCATGAATTGCCTGTGAGACAAACATGCAGGTATATAAGCTTCTACCGCCCCTTGATTTGTACGGTTAGGGAACAAGTGAAAACAATTGAGTGTATCGTGAGAACTAAAGATGTTTTATTTTAGTCTATTGTTTCCTCGTATCAAAATATCAAAAGCTCTACCGCTTTCTGTATGATTTAGTCATGACATTGATTGCTAAGCAGTTCGAAAATGAATAGTTTTGTTAATAGCAGTGGATAGTTAACAAACAAAAATAGTGGAATAGCACTTAATTCGTGTACAAGGTAAAAATTTCTTCACAATCAATATTTGTGAGAAGTTCAAGCTATTTTATGTGTTTGTTTATTTTTTTTTTGAATTTGTGTATTTATTGTTTGAAATTGCAAACGTTTTGAAAAGTCGCTGTCACAAAAATAGCATCATTTCGGTTCAACACAAGAAAACCATGATCGAAAGAAAAACTGTTGTCAGCTGCTTTTGTAAAGAATGTGTACACTTAAGGACTTTGTAGCATACTGCCCATAAATCAAAAAATGGCTAATGTGCCTTCAACACGAGTTAGAGAAAAATGCAATCATAGTGTTTTTGTTATTAGAACAAGTTTTATTAGATTTTAATAACTTTTAAACTACTAGTTATAGTTGTTGTCGATTCCGTAATCATGCCGTTGAGTTGAAACGAGAAAAGAAGTAGCCACTTTTCTCAAATTATGATTTTTAATCGTAGTAGCCAATTTTTCATTTACAGAGCAAGAAAAATTTGACAAACCGAAATTTGTTTTGTCTAACGTGCATACGTTGTCTTTTATCACGTTGTGAGTTTGTGACACAAATGGCTTTAAATTATCTGCAACAATTCGGTAGTACCAGCGAAAGCGAAACAATGGGCCAGAGGATACAATGTGCAGTAATTAGCTATGCTGTTGCCGAGAAATATCTGAATCAATACTATCTTGTACAACAAAAAACTTTTGGTCAAATATCCAGTACGCTAAGTTATTCATAAATAATATAAAACAATGTATGGAACCCAGAATCTTTGGATTAACAACCTGGTGCTTGTATCGACTTGACTGTCAGACCATCTTTATTGATGGCCATAAAAATCTCTATTAAAATCACATTGGATGCCTTGGATCTTCATTTTAAAGCATTTTTAATTATTTTGGTGAACCATTCCATAATTTACTGTATCTCCCTTTAGGTTTTGCCTTGTTTATCAAACTGTGGTCACCCATCTGCGACTTTGTTCCTGAAAGGGACTACAGGCATCGAGGATTTGGTAGATGTCGCAACCAAAAGCAGCAAAGTTACCTACCTACCCCTTTCTCTCAAACGACAATGTGACCCATTAACCTCGAGCTAGCCACGAGTAATTGGCATCCTCGAAAAGTAAAATTTTTTGAACAACAATATTGAATATCGGCTGCGTAAAGTGTTACACACGCTTCAGGCTCAACAAATAAACAAACTGATTGAAAAAAAAAACATTTTCGGCTTTTGTTCACTCTTACCGATTGATGAAGTGGGAAAACTTTCATGAGAATACTAAGGAAAATCAAATTCTTTCAGAAACGCTTACCACTGCTATTATTTTTAACAACTTAAAATTCCCTACAAGAGGCTTAAACCAAAATGAACACATGATGCAATCGAAACGCTATAAACAATGATTCTTCCAGTTATACACACATGAATAATAAATGTACATTTCAAGAACGATGCGGCGCTGCTATTATTTTGAACACAACTGTTAGTCAAAGATAAAAGTTAGAAATTCTATTTGTCGCAACAAATAGAGCAACATTAGGGGTTTTATGGTATTGGAAATTAGAGCAAACGGCAAACTTATATCGTAAGAGCATGTTTTCTGATTTAAAAAATAATCTAAAACTGTTGTGCAACAATTGACATCCTTTACAATAAATAAGTTGAAGATGCGGACAAGACGCCGCTGATTGTGTTATGGACACATATGTTAAGGCGGTTTTTCAAGCAGCTCCTAAGTCAAGAGTTTTATACGACTATCTGAAAAGTCCAATACCAGATATGTTTGGAGGATAAAGATGAATGTAATGCAGATGAATGTCGTTCTCAACCATAAAAGTTCTCCAAACTCGACGAAAATGAGCCGAAGTATAAAATATTGGGCAATCGTTAAGCGGACCCTCCAGGATACTGAGAAAATATTTGGAAGTGAGAACCAATTCTTAGCTAATTCGCGTACAGCATCAAATAAGGTGGATACAATAGTCGCATCACATTTGAAATATTGAAAGCCTGATAGTTTTCCTGTATTTGGAAGTAATTGAAATTTCAAAAGAAGCAACGTATGAATTGAAAAAATGACTGAATTTAGCGATTTTTCATGAGGTTATTCTGACACCTGAATGTGAATCCACCTATGCATCGTTGATCGTAGCAACCCTGTTGTGTACATGATGGTGTACAATGACAGCGTTATCAGTGAATTTGCAGCAGTCATGGTGAATACAGTCAAATCTCTATCTCCAGCATGGAGCGAAGAAGTTGGACATCGTGAAGAACTTCGTGTTAGCCGGATAAAGCCGAAAGGCAAGAGCGTCGTCGAACGGAAGCCTGACTCGCTGCGCGACCGTAAAGCAGAAGCTGAAAAGGGAGACCGAGGGCAAGTCTTCAACGTTCCACGCCTTGGGCCGACAGGTTGGTAAAACTGGCCAAACAGACCTGGACACCATGGACAGTGTTATTCGGAAGCACCAAGCGAAGCCAGTGGTGTCTGAGCAGCAGGCAATTAACCAGAAGGATCGGCTGGAGGTGCTTGTGCAAACATCTCTCCGGCGAAGCGCAACGTAAACGAGGTAAGGTTTGACATTAAAAATATCTCTCACTTCCCGAAGAAGGTCCTCGTTCGTAGTAGGGTGTAGTTAATGTCCAAGCCACTGTTCCTTCCTTCGGAGCTTGCGGTGAACGGGTTGTTAAACAGTACGAAGTGCCTGTCGGAAGTTACCCCCTTCATCAAGAATATGATCTTTTGGCCGGACCTAGTCTTGGTCCATAATGCCAAGAGATAGCTGGACAAGATGGTACGGCTGATGATGAACGTTCTCCCAAAGACTAAGTATGCCACTAAGTAACGAAACACGCTCGTATCTCCCATGCGTCTGAGTAAAGCGAACTCTCATATTGAGTTCAATTTGTGGCCGTGCACAAAACGTTCAGCGGGCTGTAGCTTCTGGTCGTAACGTTTAATTGCTTGAACCCACCTCCGAGCAGCCTCTCATTAAAACCTGCTTTGCGAACCGAGACCTTAAGCAGAAACCCACCAGCCACTCACGTGGGCAATGATAGCATTATCCCCGAGCCGAAACTACTGCTCTAATCACATATCGCACTGCTCATTAACCACGAAAATTAACAACCTTGGCTCTGTGCTCCCAAATCAGCAAACGGCGGCCGGATTCGATGGCTTGAACAACCAGGTCTTTGATATACATTTCAGTGGTGTAAGCGAGTTTGGGCCGCACCACAGGCAGATTACACTAATCATCATCAAGGGGCACGATGTTTCGTTAGATTGGCAGTCGGTTGGTAATTATGTTACGCAGTCGAGCAATGAGCTGAAGAAAGGATTCGATTGTAACATTGTATTAAACCCCTTTTTCGTGATAACCCAAAACTGCTCAAGGACCGTCAATTATCGGGCAAAAATTGCACTGAACTTATCTGGGTTGAAACACTTCAAGTTGCAGAAAACAGGCTAAGCAGACAGCAACAGCCGAGAGAGGCATGCAACTAACAATTGGGCGCAATTTTCTGATGATCATTGTGCGTTTGATAATGTCTTCGTTCGTTGTGCGTAAGGCACTTGCGTAATGAGCGAAATTGATCGATTTGGAGTTGTTCGGTAATTAGGTTATTTTGTAGCACTGCTGGGCCGAAGTAATATAGTTGGAAATTTGATCCTGAGTTTTTCCTAAATTGACAGAAATTGTGCAAAATCTCAAACAATGAAAATGCCTTTCAACTTCAAGCCTTCCCAAAAGGCTGAAAGAACGTCATTGTAAGGAGCTGGCGCCTCGTCACGAACGGCCATCACAGCCGCGCTACATCAATAGCCGCCAGGCATTGATGTTAAGCGCCTCCACTCACATGCACACACACACAGACACGTTCTCGCGTCGGTCCCAGAAACGGCAGGGGAGATCAGTTTCGCTTTCCTTTCTCCGCTGCACGCGACCAACTGGTCCGATCCGAGCGCCACACGGTCATATCGATATGTTCTCACCATTTACACCCCATAGACCTAGCAGTATCGGCACGGACACGCTCTATGCATATTGAGTAATAGGTCCACTTTAGACCGCGATCCAGTTTGAGGGCTCTGTCAGGCCCGCCGCCCCGCCCTGCCCTCATCCCTCGCCCTTCTTCAGCGGGGCAACGAGAGCACGATTCGGCGAGCGACGCGACGGAGAGATGGAGAGAGTAAAGTGTCCAGCTTTAAGTGGATCGAACTCGGACGATTTAGGCGGCGAGTTGAGTTGTTAGGGATATTAATTAATTTTTATAATTTACGATCTGAAATCTATTAATTAAATTTAAATTGCAAAATCACCTCTGCTTGATCGGTGGATTGCTGGAGGTTGAGATGGGAGGAGAAGGGGGCCGAGAGGTGCTTGAGAGCTCCAATCTTGGGGAGGGGTTGGAGAATTGGATTAACTTCTTGTCGGCTTGCGGAGGGAATAATTTGATGGAGGGTACAAGTCTTGAAGAAAGGGAATATTAATATATCAATTAAGAGGTGCTTGTTTTGGCTGATGGGAGATGAGGTGCTCTTCTTGGTATCAATTTCTCCATAAGGGAAAGATGTTCAGCTGAGCAGCAGGCGAATTTTTCGGTTTACTAAGATGGAATTTGATGCTCGGAGGTGGATCCGACAATTTAGGTGAGTCCACTGGAATTTGTTTTCGGTTTATTAATTACCTCATATTACCCAATCGAAAATTTACTCTGGAAATAGTCTGTCCCGTAGCTTGCGAGTTCCATAAGTGTAATTTTTAATTCAGGGTTCACATTATAAGTTTGTTGAAATCGTACATAATTATCTCAACACCTCTAATATTCCCATAATTTCAATTCTCTTCCAATCCAAAGGTAGAAAGAAAAAGAGCGAGAGAGGATGTAAAAACCAACAGAGAGAATGTAATACTGCTCAAACACAATGTTGCCATATGTCAGCTATTTCTTGCATCGTTCGCCTTTAAGGTGAAACTCTCTAGAATTCTCACTGTTCAACATGTAGTGGTGCAAACACGTTTTTGCTCTCATGTGGTAGTATTGGTGCATCATGAAAAAAGACAGTCATGGTTGCCAGTAATCCATAAATTTTTATTTATGATTTTTTTTATTCACTACAATATTCAAATTCTTAAATAAGCATGAAACTTCAAAATGAGAATCCTTTTCATTATTGTGTAGTGAAATACAAATATTGATGAATTTTAAACGCTAATGTTCAGTCCTTATTTGTATCAGAAACTAACGAATGAGTCGTTGAGTAGTTGGCTGAAACATAATATGTATTTAAAGTGTTTCAAATTGCGCATCTGAGATGATAAATGGGATTTTCGCAGAATGAGAACCGTTTCCAGCGACCTTTTCACCTCATTCTGAACTCTTACTGAACGATAACTGATGTTATACAACATCGTTCGATTGACACATTCTTGTTAATTTTTTCACAGGAATCAACTTGAATGTTGTAAATAATCGTAAATAAATTGTAAATAATTGTGAATATAAAATCGTTGTAAATTTATAGTAAATACCAACAATTGATACCTGGGAAACTAGGTAGTCTTGATCCCTGCGGAGACTTGTTCCCCAGAGTTTTTTTAAAAATCTAAAACAGATAGTTTACAATCGATTTCCCATAATGATTCGTCTTATAAAAGGAATTATTAAGGTGACATCTGTCTCAGATTTTGAAGCAAACAAAAAATATAAGAACAATATGTTTATACTGAGCATCTTGGACATGATTAAGAAAAAATTTAAAATCCTGATCGAAATGCGTCAAAGTCTCGCTGCTGAAAGCTGTGAATACTCAAGATAAATTGAAACCAATTTTCGATTAACGTAAAGCCAGCCCAAGTTACATTTCCAAAACAATCCAGCTTAATTAAGTTTTATTAAAGTTTTATGCAAGCCACTAGAAATCAATTTGGTTATATTATGGCAGTAAGAGGTGACAATAGGCGACAAAATTCGGAATCTCCTCAAAAGAAAATTCAGAATCCTCTTTAAGAGAAATTTGAAATACTTTCATAGATAAATTGGAAATGTTTACCCCCAAGATAAATTGCGATTTTTTCTAAGGTAAATTTACAAAAATTCTTCTATCAGATTTTCGGAATACCCGGATCGGATATTTGAAATCTCTTTAAAAAAATTGGGTTGATTCGGAAATCTTTCAAAATAGAATTCGATTTTTTTTCATCTACTAAGGTAAATTTGGAATCCCCTCTTCGAGAAATTCGAAATCGAATCATTTTTAAGATAAATTCGGAATCCTCTCAAAGGGAAAGTCGGAATCATTTTCTAAGGAAATTCGGAAATTCTTCTAAATAAAATTCGGAATTCCTTCTAAGGAAAATTTTAAATCCCCTCTAAGGGAAGTTTGAAAACCCTTCGAGAAGAAAATCGAAATTCCTTCCGTGAGAAATTCGAAATACCCTCTAAGTGAATTTCAACATTCTTTCTAAGGTTAATAAAGTGCGGAATCCCCTTTAAGGTAAATTCGGGAACCCTTTGAAAAGAAATTCGATATCCCCTCTAAGGTAGATCCGGAAAGCCTTCTGAGAGAAATTCGGATATCGTTCCAGGGTCCATTTGCGTCCATTCTTAGCTACGTTTGGAATCAGTTCTAAGAAAAGTTCGGAAATCATTTAAAGGGAAATATAAATTCTGTTTGAAAGAAATTCGGAATCCTTATGAAATAAAATCGAAAGTCTTTCTAGGAGAATTTCAGATTTCCTTCCAAGGGAAATTTGGAATCCCTTCTAAGTGAAATTTGAAATTCTTTCTAAGGTAAATTTGGAATCATCTCTAAGTGAAATTCGTTTATCGTTCTCAGGGAAATTCGAAATCTCTTTCAAATGAATTTCAGAATCACCTCTAATGTAAATTCGGAAGTCCTTGCGAAACGATTTTTGAACCCTTCCAACGGGATATCCGGATCACTTCAAAGTATTTCCAAGTGCCTTTAGAGGATCTCTGGATTCCTTCTAAGGGAAATTTGTAATCCCTTGTAAGGAAAATTTCGAATGGCTTCTAAGATAAATTCAAAAATTCTATCAAAGGTCATTTGGGGAAATCTAAGGGAAATATGAAATCGCTTTTAAGAGAAATTCAAAATCCCGTGTAAGGTTAATTGAGAATCCTTTCCAAGAAAAAAATCTGATTTTTTTTCAAGGGAAAATTAAAACTCCAGTGAGGAGAAACTTTGAATCTAAATCTAAAGTAAATTTGGATAATTTCCAAAGCGAAGTCTGGAATTCCGTTTGCAGGAGATTCAGAGTAGCTACTTAGAGAAATTCAGAATCTCTTGTAAGGTAAATACACCTAAAGTTAAATTTCAAATACCAGAAAATTTTAGAAAAAAACACGCACAGAAATGCAAAAATTTTATCAGAAGCTTCAAAGAATGACAAATAAATCATATGAATAGTCTTATAGTTTGAAAACGTTCCCCACAGTGCATATTTTTGAAGAACGGACGGATTCCTCTCCCGAACTTATTTCTCGATGAAATTCAGCATCAACTGACGGCGAACTAATACCACTATTCCACCGGTTTTCTAATGTCCAAGTTAGGATATCAACAGAAAACCATTTTCTGAGTCATGAAATTTTTGAAAAGATATTTTCTTGTTTATTAATGTATAAGCTAATATTGATGAAATTTTGACGATGGGCTTTTTTTTTGTTTTTGAGTAATGCTTGAAAAACTATGGGCCTATCACTCGTTTTCATACAAAAAAAATGGGGATTTTTTTTATATTATCGAACGGGTTTGGGCGGAAGGGTCTCAGATTGTTACGAAACATTGGGGTGGCCCGAAAATCATTCGGGGTTGCCAGTTTTCCTACACAATTTTCTACAGTGAAAGAAAATTACCTGGAAAAGCCAATTCACAAATGTAAGCTTATGAATTCATAAGCCTTGGCCAGGAAAACCGGAAACCCTGATTTTTTAAATATTGTGTTTTGTTATATCCATGAACACTACGCGTGGACAAAGTGACTTAGGAACTGTTCATAAACCACGTAGACTTTCCTGGGGGAGGGGGGGGGGTCTGACCAAAGCCTACGCTCAATACAAAATTTCAAAAAAATAGTATAGAGAAAAGTCTACGAGGGGGGAGGAGGGGTCTGATATTTTCAAAAATATCTCTACGTGGTTTATGAACATTCCCTTAACAATCTGATAACATTCGGCTGAATCTGTACGATAGTAAAAAAAATCCCCTGATGCTTGGTCACGAAAAACTCGGTTGGAAGCAGTCGTAGGGTCACGCCATCTTTTGAAAAGATTTTCGGGGATAGATTCATCCTAGTCGACGTTAGCGCGCCACACTTCATAGAGCAGGATGATCAGTACGATCAAGAAGTGATCTATGAGACCTAGAGGGTCGTAAATGGTTATCAACGTCCGAGGAATCTCCGGTTTGGTAGGGCTTCGTCCTCCCTCAAGAAGCCCTGAATCAAATCTCGTCCAGCAGATCTTGTATTTATTTACGTCATCCTGTATATCCCACCACATTCCGTGGATTTTCTGAGTCGCCAACTCGGCGGTAATGTTCAAGTCCTTTTCCGCAGACTCGTCTCCGTTCATCGTAGAAAGTACCAACGGCGAGTTTGAAACCCAATTGCGGATTTCAAATCCACAGCTGCAGGTGAATAAAATGCACCGATTCGGCCAGCACGACTGCTTCGTTCTCCGTTTCGACGCTTAACACCATCTCATCCACGTAGTGTCGTTTCTTGATGACTGCAGCCGCTTCTGGATATTCTTCTTTGAATCTATCTGCATTTCGGATTTTCACGAATTGAGCTATGGAAGGAGAACAACTTGCCCCGAACAACTTGGACGAAGGATGGCAGGCTCATCCTGCTCACCGCGATCTCGTCATAGAAACCGCAAACAATGCTGGTCTTCCGAAAAGATCGCTCACGAATGTCGGCACACAGGCCAATACGATGCTCGCGGATCTGGCGACGCCAACTGATCTGGACCGGTAAGGAGTGCCGAATTCAAAGATGTTCCGTACGCTTAAGCGGCTAGATTGTACTCTGGGAAAATGGGGAGATACCACACTCGTTCGTATTTTCTTGACAGTTCGTCCTGTGTCAGCTTGCGGATGTAATTTTTTCGACCCGTACTCGACGATCTTCTGGCTTCATGTGCCTTTCCATACATCTCCAACGACGGACAGCTACAGCTTAGTTATCTGGCAGCCGGATTTTACGGAACGCCACAACAGGCCGCATTCATAGCGATTCAAGCAAAGACATGGCTCGTTCATCGTCTTTAGAAAGTCGAGCAGATTGGCTAGTTGTGTTTAGGAAGTTCTCTGTTGACGACGATTGGCTAACCCATCTTACCTTCACGACTCTTTCGCACCAGCATGAAGTTGGCGTGTTTTAACCCAATCAGTATTCTAGGGCGAAAGGTTAGAATACGACTCAACCGGTAGTCCACGCATGTATCGATATTTCTCCGTGAGTTGGGCCTGTACAGATAACTGCAGCTCCTCGACTGTTCGTACATCTCGAAGTAACGCCTGCTTTCCGTTTTGTCGGCATATCTCAACATCGACACTCTGTGAGTCGGATTCGTAGCGGTGGGTGCCTCCAGTCTCCAACTTCAGGCAGAGTGGAAGAACACTTCCAGAAATCTTTAGATCGTCGGTAAGTTGCTGATCGATGAGCGTTAGCTCAGATCCGTCACCCAAAAAGCGTGAAATTTCACCTGAACGCCGTCTCCGAAAAGGCGTAACTGGACAACAGTTGGACAGTTAACAGACAAATCCTAGTGAAGCAGCACGTGATGCTTGACATGTAGCCGTTCTTTCCACACTCTCGGGAATTGCGGCCACCTTTATGCTGCCAAAGACACTTGCGACAGAAATTGAATCCACGAACTGTCATCCATCTTGCTTCGTATGACAGTTCCAGAAATCACTTACATTTTCCCAGATATTTGCAGTTTCCTTTACAAGCCGGACAGGGTTTGCTTTCGCCACTTTGAGTTCCGCTTACTACGCTCATCGACGGATAGGTTTGTGTTGTATGCACAGGCTGACTCCCATCCTTGACTGGAACATCTGTGTGTGTGTAAGTTCAAGTAACTCTTCTTCCGAATTCCTCGTAACTCTCAGAAACTTCAGAATTGTTTCAAAAATTTGTTTCAAAAATTTCATTTTTTATCCAGTGGTATCTTTCGCCACTCTTCTCTTACGGCTACTTGGAGCTCCAAACCGCTCCAAGCTGTCTTCTTCCGCTGTACTCCCGTCTGGCCAGGATTCCCCAAAAAATGTCAATGGGATTTAGGTCAAGACTTCGTGCTGGCCAGTCCAAATGTGAGAGAGCTCTCTCGGATAACCTTTTTTTTTTTTTTGAAATTTTGCTTACGTGGATCGCGGCGTTATCTTGTTGAAGGACGAATTCTTCATCCATTACGCCATCAGTTTATGGGATGAAAACACTATTCAGTAGTTCAACGGTAGTTTTGTTGGTTCGCTCTGGTGGAAATTGTCGCAATCAGCGTCTTTCCTCTGCTCGAAAAGGCGGCCCATACCATAGCACTCCCACCTCAAAAGTTTCTGCTCAATCTGACCTCTCGATTTTTTCCCAGATCTTGCCAGTAGTAGTTTCTCATCGACTAAAATATTTACCTGCACTTAGTAATTCAGAAAAAGCACCAAAAAATGAAAAAAGTGCCACTAAATTATTAAGGCCTGTGCCAACAAATAATGTGTGATCAGCATTAAAAAATTAGGAATGAGCAATAAAAGATGAGAAAAGATCTTCGGATAATCTAATTGTGACCGGTAAATCTATCAAATAAAGCAACAGCTATTAGTATATGTGCAATTAAATATGGCAGTATTCCCGCCAAATTATGTAATTTGAGCACTAAACTATTCGCATATGTCTTTTAATTTTGTTGGATTTTCCCATAAAAACAGTAAAATGAGCAATGGATAAATAAATATCCATTGCTCATTTCACTGTTTTTATGGGAAAATCTAACAAAATTAAAAAGACATATGCGAATAGTTTAGTGCTCAAATTACATAATTTGGCGGAAATACTGCCATATTTAATTGCACATATACTAATAGCTGTTGCTTATCTGACAGATTTACCGTTCACAATTAGATTATCCAAAGATCTTTTCTCATCTTTTATTGCTCATTCCTAATTTTTTAATGCTGATCACACTTATTTGTTGGCACAGGCCTTAATAATTTAATGGCACTTTTTTCATTTTTTATTGCTCAAATCTCTTTTAATTGATGATTAATTATGCTGCCGTTTCTCATCCGAAAACACAACGTTGTTCCAGTAAGGCTTCCAGGACATGTATTTTTGCCGCTGTCGATCATGTGCCCGGATCCTCGCAAAATTTGCGAAACACGCCTTATTGTAATGGGGACATCAAGCTCGCCAAAATCTGACTTGCGACACATCAAACTTCATTGTTTTGCAAAACTTGGTCATGAAAAGACGTTTTGAGGATCTCTGATCATACTGGCAATTTTGGCAAACGTCATGATTATGCAAAACTTTATCTTCGGAGGACATTCTGGGGTTGTCTGACCATACTGGCCACCTTTTTTTTGCAAAATCAAGAAGTTTGATACGTCGCAAGCCAGGTTTTGGAAAAGATTTGAATATGGCCACTTTTTCCGGAGGAACTCGGATTCCGCAGGGCCTACCCAGGTGGAAAATATGGTCAGACACCCTCAGAATGTCCTCCGAAGACCAAGTTTTGCAAAATCCTGAAGATTGACTTGTTGCAAGCCAGGTGTTGGAAGAGATTTGAATATGGCTACTTTTCCGGAGGAGCTCGGACCCCGCAGGGCTTCTTTTAGTCGCAAGTATGGCCATAAATCCTCAAAATGTCTTTTGATGACCTAGTTTTGCAAAATCATGAAGTTTGATATGCCGCATGCCATGTTTAGCATCTAGAAATATTTTGTACACCATCACTGGACAAGTACTTACCCCAGATTACACCTTGTAATCCGACACTACGGAAATTTTCGGAATAACCAGTGCAGATCTAAAAACTAGGATAATTTTTTGATCTATTGCAAAAACCCGCGTCAAAATCCGATGGCTAACGATGGAGTATCATGAATTTTAAATTTGAATTTTTCTTTTTCAGAGGAGTTGGGGACGTACGTGTTAAGCGCGATTCACAGACCTCTACACTTTAACACTTTAGAACATTTCTTTCATTTCAGAATCAACCGAATGGAGATCATGTATAACAGATACGAATTTAGTATTTTTCATTTACATAAATATGAATATATATACTATTATATAAATATTTTATGGGAATAGGAAGGACCATCAGGGCACCCGATTGAAGCACTCTGGATGGAGAGAGTGCGAATGCCAACTCCCCATTGCTAACAGTTTGTGAATAGAGGGCGGGCTCTTCTCCTCGCTCATTGGGGCATCCTCATGTTAGATAGCTCGCTCTTATGACCAATTGCTCAATTTTGATGTTGGAAGGAGATTCTGTATATCCCTGTGGAAACGTATAATTGAAGTTGCTTATCGATCCACCCAACCTGTTTAGGCTCCTTCATACATGGCATGATTAGGATAATCAGTGATTATTAAAGTTTGATCAAGTCAAACAGAGAGGCGAGCCCGAAATACGCTATAAGAATTCAAGCCTAAGCCAGATTGGACTAATTGTGGACATGGTATGGCATTCAAAAATAATATTAGTAAAACAACATTCCAAGCCACATTCTGACATTATGCCCTTATGAATATCGGTTTAAAGTGTTTATATTGCTAAAAATGGCAATATTTTTTTTAAATTAAATGAAGCTTTATCGAGGTTTTAATACAGCCTTTAAGTTCAAATCAGAGAAACAACCCTCATGCAACCAATTCTCACGTGGATTCAAAAACTATGGAAGTTAAACTTCAATACACTTTTCGACATGTTATCAAACATCGTCGAAAGCGATACCTCAACCAACTTGTCATTTCCCTTCCTCCCCGAAGTAAATTGCAAAACCAGCGAACCTCAAACTGTGAGCCTCTACCAAAAGCACCAAATCACAATTTCTCCCATGTTGTAAGCTAATATCTGTTCGCCTCGCAGACGTGACGTAACCCACGAAAAAAAAACCCCGCTCATCATACAATCATCCACGATTAGAGATATTATCAAGTCTATTTGGCTCGGCTTGTTTCAATTTCCCTTCCCCGCCCAACCCCTCTCGGGGTGATATTCCCCATCGAAGAAGAAAAAAAATTAAAACATACAACTCGTGATCCACTGCTCGAAATCATATTTCGAAACAGCAAACAATTGAAATATGATTACAAGGAAAAACAAAATCACGAGAAGGCGAAGAAGAAGAAAAACACACAGGCAATGATGACGAATTGGTGGCAACGCGGCGGCCATGATTGTCAGAAGAGGCATCCATCCATCGGCTGATCCGATCGAATCTCTTCAGTTTGGAGGATCGCGCGCACATAACAATTGGCCTCTTTCTCCGTCGTCGTCGATTTGCGCGCTGACCGACTGATATTGAAATCGAAATCAGCGCTCCTCAATTCGACGGAAGATTTCGGTTGCGGTGCGGTTGCAGTGCGGTGTGGTATCACAATCGCCGATTGATATTGGCCTAGACATACTGGCAATCGAACCGTGAGGTTGCGTCCAAAGTGCCGATATTGCGCGCGCCAAAGTTTCGACGATCTCCAATCAAGCGTGATTATGGCATTGACGCGACGACGAAGCGACCGAATCGAATTTGAGCGAACGAATCTAATCGGAGCCACACGAGCCGGGTCCAAATTGATGGTTGGGTTGCATTGGATGAAGGCCCGCGAAATTCGACCGACCGAAGGCAGGCGGTCGATGGCGGAATAGAACGTTGCGGATTGTGTCGGACTAAGCGTGTGCTGATTGGAAAATCGTCGAAAGTCCAATGGAAGGTGGGAAGTGCCATCGGCAAGGGGTGTTGAAATGTTTGGAGGGTAAATGCTGTGAAGGATGCTGGTCATCCTTGCGGATTTGTGACCGTTTGGAGGTGTCACATCGTGAGTCATTGAAAGACGAGCGAAACGATCACACGTGGCCATTCGGTTGACAGGGTTGACGAAAGTTGCCCTCATTATTTCCCATTTGTGTCCACAGTATTCTTAGCGATTACTCTACATTCGTAATTTTCAATTGTAAATTGATGTATCAATTGAACCCAGTTATTAGAAAATACGAAATATTCTTAAACTTAAAAATATCGCTTATTGTACGAAAATGTCGAACACGTTTTGATTGGTGGAAGTCACTTCTCGGATATAAGCGACGTCAGCACCTATCGCGGCGCACACATAGACTCAGACTACTGTCAGGTAATGTTCAAAGTGCGCCTAAGACTGTCCGTTGTGAACAACATTCGATACCTACGTCCGCCACGGTATAACCTGGAGCGACTGGAGCTTCCCGAAGTCGCCATTTATTACGCGCAAAGCCTTGAAGCAGCGTTGCCGTAAGAGGGAGAGCTAATCGAAGCCCCTCTTCAGAACTGCGGGAGTACCGTCAAAGCAGCCATTAACAACGCAGCAGAAGGCGCCATAGGGTTTGTGGAAAGTAATCGACGGAACGATTGGTTCGACGATGAGTCTCAAACGGTACTAGATGAGAAGAATCCAGCGCGGGCGTTGATGCTACGGCAAGCAACTCGTCAAAACGTGGAGCGATACAGGCAGAAGCGAAGACAGCAAACTCATCTCTTCCGGGATAAGAAGCGTCACCTGGAGGAGTTGAAGTGCGAAGAAATGGAGCAGCTGTTTCGTTCTCAAGATACGCGTAAATTCTACAAGAAGCTCAACGCATCCCGTAAAGGCTTCGTGCCGCGAGCCGAAATGTGTCGGAATAAAGATGGAGGTATCTTGACGGATGAACGTGAGGTGATTGAAAGGTGGAAGCAGCACTACGATGGACACTTGAATGGCGCAGAGGCGGAATACCAAGACAGCAGGAGCACAGCAGGAATCATCGGTAAGCTAGACGAGAGTGACGTGCCAACTCCCACGTTAACTGAAGTTTAGTATGCTATCAAACAGCTTAAGAATAACAAGGCAGCTGGGAAGGATGGCATTCTGCGATACAGAACAAAGGGAAAAGGGAGTTGGTTGCCCATTATTCAAAAAGGGTAACAAGTTAGAATGTGAGAACTATTCTCAACGCGGCCTACAAAGTTCTGTCCCAGATTATCTTCCGCCGTCTATCGCCGCTTGCAAGCAGATTTGTGGAAGTTATCAAAGCGGTTTTGTGAACGGGCAATCGACAACTGACCAAATCTTTACGTTGCGGCCGATCTTCCAAAAGTATTCATCGACTTCAAGGAATAAGTTTACTCGGGAAACTGACCAGGATGATCAATGCTACAATGGATAGTGTACAGTGTTACGTGAAGATATCGGGTGCGTTATCGAACTCGTTTGTAACACTCAAAGGACTTCGACAAGGCGATGGCCTTTCCTGCCTCCTGTTCAACATTGCGCTGGAAGGTGTTATGAAACGTGCGAGGTACGATTTTCAATAAATCCCGCCAGTTCATCTGCTTCGCTGACGAGGTGGTAGCTGATCAGTACACCAAGCTGAAACGTATAGCGAAAAAGGTTGGATTGAAGGCGAATGTGTCGAGGACTAAGTATTTGTTAGCTGGAGGAACCGAGCGTGATAGAGCTTGCATTAGACTTATTCGCGACAAAATCTGGACAGAATAAATTTGGAATAAAACAAACTTGATGTAAGTTCAATCAAAGATGCATTTTTATTTATTTAATTGTGCATTATTAGCCATCTTAAAACTAATTACAGTTACTTAATAAGGCTGCATGAAGAAACTATGAACTTTTGAGTTAGGGTCTGTGCAGACTCCTCTGAAACGGATTTAGCTGCTTTTGTCCAAGATTTCCGAAATTTTTCGATAGTTTCGATAGCATGCTGTTTATATTGAGAGAGTTCTCTCTTTTCGAGAGCCCAATACCGCTAGATCGCAACTCCGGGCAGTTAGGTGGATTCGCCTTTTCAGTACATCCAAAACATCTTTGGCGTAGTGACAAGATGCCAAATCAGGCCAAAATAGCGAGGAGCGTCAGGGCTGCGTAGGAATGGTAACAAACGCTTCTTTTGGCATTCTTCACGGTATATTTCCTTGTTTACCGATCCGGTAGTGATGAAGGCTTGCTCGACCACAGCTGCATATTGCCTGCCAAACGAAATATTTTTTAGGAAACTTGGCTGTTTTCTTCGTCCTGAAAAGCTCCACTACGCCCTGGAATTCCGAGAAGCTTCCTAAAGTCTTTCAGCACATAAGTTCCATCGTTCATTATCACGCAAGAAAACGTCAAATATTCGCAATATAACTTGTGAACCCGGGTTCTAGCCGTCACATTCTGTTTATCACTACAGTTCGGTACAGTTTTCACCTTGAACGACTTCATACCTTGACGGTGCTTGGAAGTATGCATGAAAGTTGGGGACATTTTTATTTTTCTAGCCACAGTACGTACCGAATGTCTAGTCTCTACTGCAATATTTGCTTCACCTTCGCGTCCTTCTGGTGGTTTCTGAGACCCGTTTCTGTTCCACTCCCAGCCTTCCTGGCTGTTATCAAAAGTGTATCGAAAGATTTAAGAACGTTATGGACAGTGCTTGCAGGAAAACCAAGCTTTCTTGCAAGTTTTCTTACTGACAGATCCGGATTTTCATTGCGACCGCACAAAATTGCTTTTCGCACTTGCTCTTCTTTCGACGCCATCTTCGATATAAAAAAGCTGTAGTATCACCAAAAATAGATTCTACATAATGAACAGACATACGTTAATCTTGTACGCGAAATGTTTAACGCGTTATGAAGTATTTCAGAGATATACGTAATTAGGAGTGTCCGGATTTTGTCGCGAACAAGCCTTAGGCGGAGAAGGATGAACCACGAGCTGGCGCAGCTGTACGTCGAATACAGTTTCCAGAAAGTCGCTAAATCCGGAAGGGTACAATGGGCGGGACATGTTGTAAGAACGTCGACCAACAACCCCGTAAAAATGGTGTGTTCCTTGAATCCGGCCGGTACAAGACGCAGAGGAGCGCAGTGAGCTAGGTGGCTAAATTAAGTAGAGCAAGACCTTGGAAGTGTGGGACATTCGAGGGATTGGAGACAAGCAGCCCTCAACCGAGTTTTATGGAGAAAAATCTCGACGCAGGTGCGGCCCTAATAGTGACTTCAAATTTTAGGTTTTTCTTAAATTTTTATACATTAGATGTATAAGTACATCTACCTTAATCACCTGAGTTTATGTTCGTCACTACCGAAATCACCTGATTTAGGCTGGTTTCAATACTCCTCCATTCTGTACTCTGTACTCAAGGTCAGCGACTAGCATTTTAACAAGCTCCATTCGTCAATAACGAGACATAGTTAACCTAAATCGGAAGTAACTTGGCGATTTTCACAACATACTTGGAGCCTAGACTGGATGCAACGGATGGTGCGTTGAGGCATTGGCAATATTTTATAAACGTGTTCTGCAAACCAGACTTTTGAAGTACGACGACGTCTTTGTTTTCCATACAGGGGTACAATTTAAAAAAAAATCGCATTGCGACCGTCACGAAAACTGGTCAGATTTTGAGCATTAACATCTCAGTAATTTCTCAAAAGATTTTCAAATTTTTACACCAACCGATCGAAAGTATTTCTACGCTTCAATTTCAATAGAGAACATTTTTGATTTCGGGCCACCTACTATTGAAAAATTCATATTAACTAATTCAGGCCTAAGGGGTCATAAGTGACCCCAAGAGGATAATGGCTGTACAAAATCACAATGAGTGAATAAAAGTGTACACGGTCTTCGGCAAATTTGTTTTCCATAAATATTTCTATCTGGAAAATGTTAAAAATATTTGAGTTTAACACCTATTTGACGACCTAGAACATCCTGAATATGAAGAAGTTCAGGAAGAAAAAATAAATGCCCTAACTTTGTTTTATAATTGTTTACATATGCATAACATGTTATTGAATTTTTGATGATAAACGTTAAATATGTTTGTATCTTTCTAAGAGGTTCAAAGTCATCCAATATGTACTTGAGTTCAATACGTCAGATCTACAGTTATAACAGTAGCTTTTAGGGCTATATAAGGATGCAATATGTATTCAAACATATTGAATGAATCTTTTAGTTGTTCAGCAGTCATTATTTGATAACTTTATGAAGTTCTAGACCATCCAAACTGTCCTTGAGTTCAGAACTTAAGATCTACAGTAGGAGCTATAGGTTTTTGAGGCATACAAAGTTAAGCTAAGTATTCAGCCATATTCAGTTGATATTTTCGCACGTAAAAAAACAATATGAGATAAACGGGGATGATCCAAACTGTCGTTGAGTTAAGAACATATGATAAACAGTTTAGTGGTTTTTCAACAGGTGTTTAGAGTGTGCAAAGGGACATTAAGTATTCAAAAATAATGATTGAATAGTGTAGAAGGCCAATAAACATAATGCGATAATCTTGGGATATTCAAGGTATGCCCAACTGTCTTTAAGTTCATAACATAGGATCTACAGTTGTAACAGTAGTTTTTTGAGCTATATAAGGTGGCCATATGTATTCTAACATATTCAATGAATCTTCTAGGTACTCGCCAAGTTCTACAAAGAACAGCCTTTGCCAACTTGATTCTCCCAAAATCTAGAGGTGGTCTGAACCTGCATTGTCCAGAGACAAAATCGAAGGCACTCTTTTTGAACAACTTCCATTTTTGAGTAGCTTCCTATAGAGTCCAAACATTCCAGTACCAGCGATATTCAACCATATAAGACTTTTGCAAACCAAAATGTCCCAGTTACCTCATCAATTCATCAGTACAGCATCGTCCCAAGCAATATATCTCCACTTTCTGAATCTAAAACCGGATCCTGGATTTGTAACTACCAATCAACGTGACTGAAAGGCCGTCTTCAAACACATTCACTGGTTTGTGGTAATGCACCAAAAGATAAGACATCGAGATTTGCTATTTCAACGAGGCGTGGCAGATGACTACAATTGCGAGACATGTCAGGGAGAAACTGAAACTACGATACATAAGCTGTTCCGTTGTCAAACCAGCAGGAAAATATGGAGGTTTCAACGAAGACAAATACTGCATCTCGAGTCAAGACTAGCCAGATTAGAATCAGAAGATTTTGTACATCCTAATTTAAAAAATACTAATCGAACCTCAAAAAACTCTATTATAAAATCACTAGGTCTATTCTTTAGCTATCATTTTGAAACAAATGAAAACTTATTAAGCTTATACAACTTTATATTTTATGTAAATATTAACAAGTAAACATTGAAATATAAGGTTTAAAAAAAGAGGTAATCCAAACCGTCCTGAAGTTCAGAACTTGAAATCTACGATAGTAACAGTAGTTTTTAGGGCTATACAAAGTTACGTCACATATTCAAGTATATTCAGTGAATATTTTTGAACGTTTAAATACACAATAAGATAATCTTGGGATGGTCTAGGTCATCCAAGCTGTCAGAAACTTAAGATTTTTAGTTGAACCGGTAAATTTAGGCAAAACAAAGTTACAATCAATATTCAAACATATTCAATTAACATGCCTAAAGTCAAAACAAAGCAATATGACGTGTTCTAGGTCATCCAAACTATCCTTTGCGATCAGAAAATAGAGACCTACAGTTGTAACAGAAGCTTCAGGAGCTATTAAAGCTACGATGTGTTTTGAAATATGTTCATTAATGAGTTTGGAAGAACAACAGACATTATGCGATAAGCTTCGGATGTTCTAGGTTATAAAAACTTTCCTGAAATTCAAAACTTCAAATCTACAGCTTTTTGGACTAAATAAAGTAGCAATATGTATTTGGCCAAATTAAGCTAGTCTTTTGGAAGGTCAACTGATAGAACGATATACCTTGGGATGATCTAGGTCCTCAAAATTGTCATGGAGTTCAGAATTTAGGATCTACAGTCGTAAAGTTAGCTTTATAATCTATGATAGGTTACGATATTTATTAAACACATTCAGTGAAGCTTCTGTAAGCTCACTAGTCATTATAAGATTATCTCGGGATATTCAGGTTCATAAGAACTGACGTTGAGTTCAGAACTTAAGATATATGGTAGTAACCGTATCCTTTTGGGCTATACAAAGCTACGATGAATATTCAAACATATTCAATGAATGTTCTGAATCATCCACAGATATCAGGTTAGTTTCAGGTCATTCAAACTGTCCATCAAAACTTAAGGACTTCAATTGTAACAATAGCTTTAAGGACTATTCAAAGTTAAGTAAGTTTGGTTGGCATAGAACATCCCAAGATTATGTCACTAATGTCAGTTTGTCTTCAGGCACTCATTGAATATGTTGAATGTACTGTTATAACTGTAGATCTAGAGTTCAGAACTCCTGGGCAGTTTGGACGACCCAGCACATCTCAAAAAAAATATTTTCTACTTTTTTCAATTATTTGTATGTTTTTGAACACCAAATCAATCAGAATTCACCAAATTGGTTACATTTAGTATCGTAGTACTACGTCATCATTTATTTTTAGATCAAATACTACTTAACAAGTTTTACAGCGTTGCCAAATAATATTCTGTTTAACAGCAATGAAGCAAAGTCAGATTAACTTTAAATAATTCATAAATTGTGATTTTTT